>PVJA010019845.1:0-37801 GCA_004027025.1 Myocastor coypus
TTTTGTGCCAAAAAATCAGGGTGATTTGTATCTCAGCCTTATGGAAAATGGCGAGGACTCAGGCCCAGCTGCTGGAGTGACAGGGCTTTGACATTTCCATCTCTTCCCCATAGCCAGTCAATCTGTCTTATATCTCCTCCGCACCATGTGCAAACATCATGATAAGTCTCGGCTCCTGCACCAGGTCATCACCCATATGCTGGTTCTCACAGGTCATTACCATAACAGCCTGCTTGCCAAGGATGTGCTGGCCACATAGATCTCATAGAAACTCCGGTTCATTGTCTCCTCTCTAATGTAGTCAGACCCTGAGGCCAGCCAAGTTCATGGGCATTTTCAATCAGCTCTTTGGCAACAGAGGCAGGACAACCACTTTCCACTAGGGAGCGCTTGATCTCAGCCTGGAAGCACTGTGTCTCCGGTGGGGATCATCCCTCTCCAGTGAGTCACTCTGGCTGGCTGCAGGGAGTTCACCCACTCTAAGATCTCATTGTATTCAATTGTCTCCTCCAGGTTCTGAAGGTTGGGGTTGGCACTGTGTATTGCATGCACATATGCCTTTAGCAGTTGGATGGCTTGCTTCTGCTCCGCCAGCTGGTGTTTGTGTTCAGCTGACATCTTCTCAAGCTCTGTGATGCGTGTCTGCTGTTGCTGTACCACAGATTTCAAGTGCTTAAAGCAGTTGTGGTTGGGCAGCTCATCTTTGGGCATCTCCAGGCCGCAGCCCTGTTCACAGTTCACAGGCCTCTTCGGGTTGTGCTCACAGTCGCTAAAATGAGACATCAGGTTAAGGAGCCAGACAATGGCACTGAAACCAAACACAGCATTGCCACAGGCTATCTTCAGCTCCCATAGCATATCTCGCATGATCCGGGTCACTGGACAGAGGTGGGCAACTGTCATGACGTTATAGTCCACGGGACAAGTCAGCCGCTGAGAGAATCATTGAGTGATACAGGCATTGCAGAAGGCGTGTTCACAGTGAGGGGCCTGAACTGGCTCCTCCAAGACACCACTGCAAATCGAGCAGACACAGTCTTCCTCAACATCCCCCATGTCTCCTCACTGAAACCCAGGTCCTTCCAGGTGTTGGAGGACGGGTTCTCTGTTCACGAGGCTCCAGGCCCCTGAATCCTCCATGAAGTCCTGCTCAGGCACTCATCACAGAAACCCATCTTGCTGGCTATGCTCTGACTTCATCCCTAGGGACAAGAGGACATCTGATCAGGTTGGAGCTAGGGCCACAATGGCCACTGAACAGCCCCAAGGTGGAATCCCAGCCTTAACAGAGAAGGGAAGGGGAAAGGGAAGGACCAAGCGGGAATTTTCTAAGGAAAGCGGTTGGAAACTTGGAAATGTTTTATTCAATGCAAAGGATATTCCATGTCTTGCCTGGTGGCAACCTCATACTTCTTACAATTATTTCTGAACCATGGGAAATGTTTTCAGATTTAAAATATTTAAGTCATTATCTGAAAAAAAAAAAAAAAATAGAGTTTGGGAAAGTACAATTCCTTATAGGTGCCCTTGCTCGTTCTGAAAGATGTTTCACGCTCAAAGTTCTAAGTGGAAGAAAATGAAAGCAGCACTGCTGTGCTCTCTACACATCCAAGAAAGGGTTCCACTTTCTGACTCGGACAAGAGATTCAAGCAGATCTTCACGTTCCTCTCTCTGTGTTCAATCATAAGGGTCAATCTGTTCAAAGCCATCAACAGGAAACATAAAGGGTTGGAA
Source organism: Myocastor coypus (assembly GCA_004027025.1). Taxonomy (NCBI): domain Eukaryota; kingdom Metazoa; phylum Chordata; class Mammalia; order Rodentia; family Myocastoridae; genus Myocastor; species Myocastor coypus. The sequence continues at coordinate 1,736 of PVJA010019845.1, forward strand.
AGATAAAGGGGCCAGGAGAAAAGAGGTTCTTTTGGTATTGTGGAGAACCATTGTCTCTGAAATCATACTTGTCAAGGTGACCTTGGAGGGCTGGGGTGGGGAGAAAACGTGGGTGACTCAGAGTCCCAAAGGATGGAGAGTGGAAACTGTGTGCTGAGAACACATCTTAAGGAAACCTCAGAGTTAAGCACTTCCACTTTCTCCCAGTGACTTGGAAGTTCTGTCTGCAGAGTATTTCTACCTAAGGGATGGATTGGTCAGGTCATCAGGAGGGCAGTGTGGACTACAGATCTAAGAGCTTAAAGGGAGTATACCATAGTAGCAAGAACAAGTAAATCGGGCTCTAATTCTAATTCTTCTACTTCTTTGGCCAACTTTTTATATTTTCTACGACACTCATTCAATCAATTGGAAATAAACAATACAAAACTGCCATACATACAAAGTAATAGTCCAGACATTTTTTTGGTACACCACACCTGTAACCTCAGTACCCAGGAGCCTGAGGTAGAAGGATCACAACTTCAAGCATAACTTGGTTTATACACTTAGAGCAACTCTAGTCTTTGCTACACAATAAAACCCTATCTCAAAGAAAATAAAAAACTTAAGCAATTCTTCTCAAATTTGAGTGAGATATATATATAAATAACGCATAACATCTAGTGTAGACTTTCAGCAAATTTTACTATTAGCATTATCTTGATCATATTTGTTATATACGTTTATATTTTTAGATATTTTACATTTATTTTCTAAACAACTGCCTTCTTTTATTTCTTCAAATCTAAATTATGAAGGATGCCTGAATACATTAATTTAATTAGAAAAGGTCACATCTGAGTCATGGGCCAATAGCTGCTATGGGTCATTGTCTAGTTATACACTACTGAGACACAAGATAGCCTAGAGGAGTTTCCATGAATCAAGAATGGACATGATGTCTTTCAGGACAGGAAGTCTTGGGTTGACTTGTTCACCTTTTCCGGGGAAATCAAACAAATGCATATAAAAAAGAATCTGCAGGGCACCTTGAGGCATGTCTGCATACCTTCTCACCAGCAAGTCAGCACAATGGGCAAAATACCTGCTGCAACCAGAATAGTCACCACGAGACCAAAAGTTGTTCATTGTGACAACTTTAATTCTATGACCTATTTCTGAGACACAGCCCTGAGGCCTATTCCAGTACTTTAGAAGGAAGTGAAAGAAGAGCATGCGATTTCACACTATGAAGGTCTGTCACACTGACTGGGACATTTCTGATAAATTGCCAGCCTTTCTGAGCCTAAGTTTTCTGCTCTATGACCTAAAAGTAGTCTCTGTGCAAGATTATTTTAAGGGTATGAAATGCATATAAAGGACTTCACATTTAAAGGTGTTCAAATGATAATTCTGAAAAAAACATTTTTATCATATCAAAGTATGTACCATTATTTACCTTTTTTTAACCATTGTTAAGTGGCCAGTTTAGTGGCATAAGTGTCCACATATTGTGGTGCAGCCATTACCTTCCATTTCTGGAATGTTTATCATCCCCAAGGGAAACAGTTACAAATTTGCTAAGATTTGAGAAATACTAGTGACTTGTTCTGTCTTTTGACCTGAACCTTCCAAAGGACTTAATGAAACTTTTGACCATTCTAACTTATGTCAGTTTCCAAATGAAGACTTGCCCCACCCTTCTTATTTCCCCACTGAAAAACATTAAGCTGTCAACATCCCCTTCCTCATCCCCAAAGGCTATGTACACTTTTCTCCATGGAATGCTCACTCATGCTGTCCAAACCTGTGTTGCCTCATTTGCAAATCTACCCTGCATCCAAATAAAACTGTCTTTGCTTGCACTTAAATCTCATCTATGACTGATTTATGCTACCCACTGGACAACAATTCTATGGTCCTAATCTAAGAGTCTCATGTGGTTAGTCTTCATTACCAATTTGATTGGGTTGAAATGTCCACTGGGGCATCAGAGGAGAAAATTTATTCTTCATTGTGGTGGGATGGAGGAAAATGTGGATAGTGAGTCTTATGGGGCTCTTCAAAACTCAGCTATACCTGACTCACTTCCAAACAACAAATTATTGATCAGTATTTAAGTTCATCCATTAGAGAGAATTTCATAGTCTCACTTAACAATGCAAATATGGTTTAAAACATTTCTTTGGGGGTTGGGAGTGTAGCTCAGCACTAGAGTGTTTTCCTAGAAGCCGAGAGGCCCTATATTCTATCCCTAGAACAGAACTCCCCCTGGGGCCAAGGTTTCATTTCACTGTGAAGTTTGCTCTAACCTCTTCCAGCACTGCCTGTAATTTTTCACATCTTCTATTTAATTAATACTTGGGTTCTTACTGTGTGTTTTCATGGTGAAAATGCTGATGTCACAATATGAGCAGGCAAGACTAGCTTTAGGAAGTTGTATCAAAATCCATTTGTCCTGCCCCTTCATTTTCACAAGGGAAAGTTGAAAACAGAAAGAAAAGATGACTTGGGAAAACCCAACCATGTCTTGGTGAACTACCTGACTGCTCTTTGTCTAACTTGTTGAGCAGACATTTCAGATCTTGGGTAGAAATAGTATTGATTTTTTTCATGCTTCCCTTATTCTCGGTCATCTGGATTGTTCATTTGAGACCCATTTATGCTGCATTTTCTTACTTAACTTACACTAAGAAGTCTTATTGAGCCGCAGTTAGAGGCCAAACCTAGTCTACAGAGTTGGATAAGGCCCTGTCATTGAGTACATGAGCCACCTCAGTCAAGGTGGCCCAAGTGGTGTAGAATAGGAGCCATAAATGTAACTTTAGAGTGTCAAGTAAATCCATTTAAAAAGGTCAAGTGATAAAATTACTAGCATTTCATTTCATAAAATGTATATTTTAATTTCAACATACAATCATTACAAAATTATTAAGAAAACATTCAACATTCTTCTGCATCTTTTTTTTTTCTTCAGTGCCAGAGATTGAACTTAGGACCTTGCACTTACCATGAAGTTGCTTATGCCACTGACCTATATGGCCAGCCCTAACAGTCTCCTTTATCCCAAATCTTTGAAGTTATGTGACTTTACCTTTTCCAGTGTATTTGGATAAGCACACTTCGAGTGCTCATAAACTACCTGCTGTTAGTGCCAACCATGTTGGAAATTCCAGGTATACATGGAAAACACGTGTAAACCATAAACTCCAGAGATGTATACAGATATGCATAGTGTTTTGCCAGAGAAAAGTAGAGATTTCTAGCTTAGTATTTGTGTATGCATATGCGCATGTGTACACAAACCTTCATTCAGGTACCCGACTCTCTAAGTAATGTAGGAATAGAAAAGACCCTTAGGTAGAATCAACATAATGACCTGGAAAATAGGAGGAAAGGCAACTTTGGGGAGAAATAACAGATTTCCAGTAGCTTTGTGGATTTTTCTAAAGCTGAGAGGTTGTGGTTTAACTCCTTTTTCTGGGCAGGCAACACTGTCCCTCCTAGTATAGTTTTCCATGCCTGCCTACATTATCCTATTAGTTCACCATACCCTAACCCCTAGCAACAAGCCCAGTATCCAATCAATTAAGTACAAACTCTCAAGGCATTTAAGACAGGACCTCTACCACATAAAACAAAACCACACCCCAGAATCTGCAGAGACCCAGCTCAGAGCATCCCCATTCCTTTTTGGGTGTGGTTTGTACCCCTTTCTTTCCCAATACCTGTAAAAAAGTTGCTTTGCACCTGTATTCCATCTCCTCTACCTCTTTCTCTGAGAGAGAAAGAGAGAGAGAGAGAGAGAGAGAAAGAGAGAGAGAAGAACAGAACAGAACAGACAGAGGCAGAGACAGAGACAGAGACAGAGGCAGAGGCAGAGACAGAGACAGAGACAGAGACAAAGAGACAGAGAGAAAACTGCATAGCATAAGTCTGGAAAGCTGAACTCTGGACCCATCAGACAATAATAAAATGAGTTGAGAAAGGAGTTCATTAGAAAGCAATTCTCAGGTTTTTTTTTTTTTATTATTTTTTAAAGAAGCTATTTTAAATAACATTCTTATTGGGATCTAATTCATTTAAGATAAAACTCTTCCCAAAGGTTTGAATACTTAAGCTAACTTACGAGGAGTGTCTGTATTATGTCAATAAGTAACGTGAAATATGATGAAATTAAGCTAAATTATGAGGGGTGTTTATATTATGTCAATAAGTACGGTGAAATATGATAAAATTAAGTAGCAGTGTTGTGAAACCTTAGGTATGTGAATAAGCATATCATGTTGTAGAAAAGTAAGTTATCTCCAAATGAGGGGTGAAATGAGAGTCTGAAGAGTACCTTCTGGTGGGGCTAGAAGAGGTTTTCTATATGGCATTTGAACTTTATACTTAAAGCAATGAAAAAAACCTATTAAATTTGTCTAATTTCAAAAGTGATCATGATAGATCATGATTATTGAGATTGGGACCAGAGGATTGAAGCTCAGAGACCCAAAGACTTATCTACTGACAGCTTGATTCATTCAGAGGAAGGGCATGATATTTAGTTGTTTCTGTATTTTCAGAGAACACATTCTTGCATTGTATCAAAGAGCTAAGATGGGGGCTTCCTAAGGGCAGTTACCATTTGTTATGGTTATTTGTTCACTGTTCTCTGTCTACTCTAATTCCTTTAGATGTTTTTCAGCTGTAATTTACACTGTGACCAGAACAAAAAAGCCTTAATTCTTACCAACTGATGACAGAAGAAAAATGAGTTTGTAATTTAATAAACGAGCTCAAACCTGACCTTTGTGATGAACTACACACATCTTGTAGCCTGAAGTTTAGTCCTGGGGACTTGCCAGGGACACTGGATAATCCCTTACCTTGATCCTGCACAAGTACTGGATATGCAAGTTCAAAACATATATTCCAAGTCTTTGAGAAAAGATAATTATGGAGCTCTTCCTGAGATGCTAAAATAATTAAAATGGTGTCTCACTCACATTTTCACACAAAGAAAAACAAAATCTAAACAATGTGGCTTGTCAAGCTGGGTTCAATATGTCAGGAGCTAGCTCCATAAAACCATGAATTATGTGAAGAGTAACTCAGGAGTGGCCAGATGGAATTCATTGCGTGCTGCTTTTCCCGTTGCAGAAGAGCTGTGTAAAAGGGGGAATGTAGCAAACAGATTGTGCAAAATCTAATCCAGAGGCGAACTCAAGCCCCTGTTTCAAGACCCTTGGATACTAGGCCATGTAAATAAACAATAGCGTTAACATGCTACCACTCATCCACATGCCTGATGTGTGTGTCTCTGCCTCTGACACACTCTTGTCTTGATTCATTTGTGAGTTATTGCTTTAAATAATCAAGAGAAATAGCTAAGTTGTTTGGAATAGTTGGATACTTATCATGTCTAGTTGAAATCTCCTTTGTTTAACTCTAGCTATTTAAGAAGACAACCAGTAAAAATGAGTTTTTATGCTGACTTCAAGTTTATCATTTTGGGTAATATAGTTTCATCAGAAAGCTAAAATATTTCCTTCTTAATAGCCTGTCAGCATCTGAGAACGACCTCCTGGTGTCACTGGGCCAGATCGCCTGGTTGTAGTAGGTGGCACCGAATGATCTGATCCAACAGATAAGATTATCCTGAATGTAAATTTTGATTGAAAACAGATAACATAGCTTAGAATAAACCCCAAGACTTTCAAACACATAGTCTCTCCTGCTAAGAATAATTTTCTGTGTATACCTTGTTTTACCTCTTTACCATTCATTTTCCACTCTTGAAAATAATAGCTCTACACATGTCTTTTAGGGAACTGACTGACCCCTATTATTCTAAGCTGTGCATTTTGGCTTGGATGGGTTTATCTAGTCTCAGAGGTAAACATGACTTCCACATGCTAATCATTGAAGCTCACCTAACTCTTTTGCTGGTTTAAAAATGAACATGCAACCCAGTGCATGTCACTGAGTTGTCAAAAACCATGTGCCCAGGACTCCTGGGAATAAATCTTTCTCACTATAAAGAAAACTAGTGCAGCTCATCCTACCACTGTTGACGGATGAGGGTAAATGTTTCCTTACATCTATTTTATGCTCTGCTTTGTAGCAGAAAGACAAAAAACAAAGACAAAAATAACAAAATAGGCCCTCAATAATAAATTGAATTGCTGTTCAGTTATGCAGAGTCTGTTCTACCTTGAAAATTTGTAATACAGCTGTAAATAAATTTTCCTTAATTATCTAAACCAGATCATTTATTTCTGTCACATACAACCAGTCTAATGAGTTCACTGAGGACTGCATTATATCTGAATATCTTTTCCGGATTTTCAGTCTTCATGGCTCCAAATATCGCTATGAAGGAATCAGTTTCATGGACAGAGTCCAGAGGCTTCAGCAGTTGACATCCCTTCAAGTTAAAATAGAACTTCATTTTTCTTCATATACCGCAAATGACACTTAAGAAGACAAAATGTGTGTGCAGTATCACAAGCTCTTTCCAGACAACTACATCTGTGCAATTCAAATCAAAGTCATAGGCAAAACTGAAGTTCAGTATTGATAATTGCCTGACAATGCACATAAAACTAGAACTATTTCTGGTCTCAGCCATAGGGGTTGAATGACAACATGTAAAGACATTCCAAAAGAAACTTCGCCTGCCAGTTGATTTCACAACCACACACAGTCTTGCATCAAGGCCGCCAGATGCAGAGATTTCACATGGAACATCAAGGTATTTCACTTATCATATGGCTGATTATTTTTAACCCTATAAGAAAGCACTTCATGCCCTGAAGCAAATGGCCTGGCCATAGATCCCAGCAGCTTCGCTGGTGGCTGCACACTCTCATGTGAAATCATCCTCTGCTCTGGCTCATCCTCGGTCTTATGCATGGCATCGCACCTGGCTGAAATGCACCTACAAATCCTGCATCCACTTGCCTGGCTTCCTTAGGTCCTCCCTGTAGGCCTGGACTCTGCGGTGCATCCCATGACAGCATGCACTGAACTATGCTCATCCGCAAGTGCAGGTAGGGAATATGCTTGAGTACCCCATTCTGTCCCTAAGGCATCACGCTACTTACTACAGTCTGTTGAAACTTTCCTGCCACTGTGCCTAACCCATCCCTGGAAGATCACAGTCCTCACAGGAGGGATGGTAATTTATATGCAAATCCTCAGCACTTAGCATATTGTGCAGAACACCATGAGAAAATGATTACTATTTAGTTAGTGAATGAGGGAACCATGTTGTATTTCAACCAGTGAGGGTGGAGTTGGAAGAAAAACCCTGGAGTCACCATCCATGTCTGCTTACAGGAACGGAGATCAGAGTAAAAGATAGCATGCAACACTGACACAGATGCATCGACCAATGACCAACCACCAGCAGTTCGATCCCCAGCATGCTGAGCCAGCCCCGCCCTCGGGGGCTCTGAGAAGGCCCCTGAGACTGGGCGTGGTGGTGCACACCTATAATCCAAGCGCTGGAGAGGCTGAACACAGGAGGATCACTACTAGTCCCATCTACTTTGGAAAACTCTGTAGACCCTGTATTTAAATACATATAAATACATACATACATACATACATACATACATACATACATACATAAAACGAGTTTCTAGGAAGTCTAGTAATTATTAAAGTAAAATCCCTCATACTTAAAGATCTCACCTGAACCACCTGAACTTTTTGGTCTTTAACATCCTGCCCCAAAATATGCCTGCCTGGCAAGTGCAAGGTCCTGAGTTTGATCCTTGGTTCTGAAAAAAAAAAAAAGAACCGATGCCAAATGTGCTCAAACTCAAAAAGACCTAGGTTAGCCAGGTGTGGTGGTGTGCATGCCTGTAATCCCAGTGTTTGGGAGGCGGAGGCAGGAGGATCAATACGAGTTCAAGACCAGCAGCCTGAGCTACAAAAGTGAGCTGAAAGCCAGCCTGAACTGCATAGCAAGATCCTACTTAGTATTTCATGTTCACCACTTTCGCCCTAGTCAACACTGTTTCTATCATTTCCTGGCCCTGCAGAGTGACCCCCCACACACACTTGGAGTACACAGGTTGGGAGTCTATGTGTATATGCTTTTTGTTTCTTTTTAAAAGTTATTCTTTATTTTATTTTGAAGAAGAAATTATCATGGAGAGCACTTAAGAGTGAACTAATAAAAGGCAATGAAATAATAAAAGGTATCTGCATCTGTATATTGTGTAACAGGAGTTTACAGAGTTTTTGGTTTAGAAATATCTAAACAACTTACTCCTTTTTACTGAAAATTCATAATGAAGATGCATTTTTCATTATATAATGATGTAAAGATATTTATTTAAATAAATAAGAAAGCAAAGAGAGGAAGGGAAGGAAGAAGAGAGAGCGACTGAAAGGAGGAGGAAGCCCAGGATGGGGCAGAGCGGACAGCGAGTTCATGAAGTCTCTTTCCAAAACGCAAAACTCTGTACAGTTGAACTTACCATGGAGGAGATATGAATGCTGTCAGGAACTCCTGCAACCAAATCCAAGTCTGGATATCAGGCTTTTTCCTTCCTACAGGAACTTACAAAGACCCACTCTGCAGCAAGTGTCCTTCTGAGAGGAAAGCATAGCTTGTCCCTGTTACTGCTAAGAAAAGCTCCTCTTTGCAGCAAGAGGGAAAAGAGGACTCCCAGTTCAGAGTCACCTCTCTATCCTAAAACGGACACACTAGCTGGGAAGGAGATAGTGTCATCTCACATAAATGATACAGCTGCTGCATCTACTCATAGCAGTGACTCTCTCAGGAGTGTACAACCCTGCTGGCCTGAAGGGGCTGTAGGCATCCGGGAATCCCAGGAGAGCCTTGTTGTCCAAGGGAAGGTGACCTTATGACAGCTCAGTAATAGTGACAAGAGATTGATGCAGAAATCATAGGAAGCGGACATGCTTGGGAGGTGTCAGACCCTGGGCCTTCCTGGTGATGCTGGACAATGTCTCTTCTTTGCCTTTCAGCGAAGGAAGCTGGAAAATTAATGTGGATTAAATTACTTTATAGTTGAATGCTGTGTAGAATACCATACAAGTGCTAATTAACTTAGTATTCTCTAGAAACAAACTAGAAGGGCCAGTCAGATAGCTCAGCAGACTAAAGTGCCTGCTTAGGCAGGTGGAGAGACCAGGGTTTGATTCCCAGTGTGCCATGTCAGAGTTGGTGATTGAGACTGGGCATGGTAGCACGCACCTGTAACCTCAGCACTTGGAAGCTTGAAAACAGGAGGATCACTAAGAGTCTGATCTGTGTAATGAGACCCCGTGGACCAGTGGTTCTCAACCTTTCTAATGCTGTGATCCCGCAATGCAGTTCCTCATGTTGCAGTGACCCCAAACCAAAAAATAATTTTGGTAGCTACTTCAAAACTGTAATTTTGCTACAGTTATGATTCGGAATGTAAATACCTGATATGCATTATGTATTCATTCGACCCCTGCCGGGGTCGCAACCCACAGGTTGAGAACCACTGCTGTAGACCCTGTACTAAATATATTTTAAAAAAAAACCTAGAGAAATGTTTTTTCCCACCATTTGACAAGACATAAAGCCCAATGAGGAACTTGTTCACTGTCAATAACTTAGTCCATAGTGGAGTCTGGATCTGAGTGAAGATCTCATTGATGTTATAAGCACACAAGCCTTCCCTGTATGACTTACTTTTGCAATGAGAAAATGAAATGAGATGCAAGAGTATGAATCCAATAGAACCTAAAGAACCTATAACTTACAAACAAATGTCAGAATAGGGGGAGCGGACTTTTTGAACTTGGGTCCTAATCCCATCTCTGTCCGTAATACATGAGACCAGTGCTTAATTTCCTTGAATCTATTTCCTAAAATGTAAAGTGATAGAGATGAATTTACATGCAGTCTTCTCATTCATGGGCATTAAGAGATAATCATGCTACAATAAACACTAAATGGTCCTTTTTCTAACATTGCATGCTAATTCACTAATTACATTTTTGAACACTGCAAACTAAACTGTAGGCACACCACATATTATAATTCATTGGGAAACTCTTAAGGTTACTTTTAGGGAAACACAGTTTTATTGAACCATTTTCTAGCCTCTGTTTTCTAATTTGCAGGATGATATTTATGAAACTGTCTAAATATGTTAAAGGTCTGAGTAATAGGATAAATGGTTGTGAAAATCTAGTGAAAAGTAGGTGCCTAACCAAAAGGAGTCTAGCAGGATGCAGAAAAAGGAGAAAGCTGTATTTTACATGTGATGTCAGAGATGAAAGGCTTTTGAAATCCTGAGTTGTCAAAAAAAAAAAAAAAAATCCAAAACTTTTAGGAAAGAGAAGACCCTTTTCCTTGAAAGGAAATTCTTCTTTGCATATTGTAAAATGTATGCTGTGACCCACTTTCTGCCAGCCGAGGAACTAGAGCTGCCTACTCACCCCCTCACACTTTCCACCTGTCCCCAACCTGCTTTCAGCTCTGCTCACTCTGGTGCTTTCAGGGATGCCAAGTGACAGTCAGCTGCCTGGTCACTTCTAGCGTGTGTTCAGCCTGGCTTACACCTTATAGTATAAAGCAGGCTCTGACCAGAACCTAGCTTCAGCTAGCTATTTGGGAGGTTGCTGGCTTGACAGAGCAGGAGTTCATCTGACTCACATCTACCCGTGTGCTTCAGAATACTGGCACACTGTATGGCACTGTGAGTGCCTTGTAAATATCCATTCAAACAATGCGTGAATGCTTCAGTGGATTGCTGGCTAACCTTGATCTAGCTATCTCCGGTTATGGTTTCAATCAAGAATGCTCCCCCAAGGTCTCATGTCCAGCATGAAGCTTTTCAAAGGTGGTTGGATCACAGAACTTCCATCCTCATCAATAGATTGCTCCACTGATGAGTTCATAGTTAAATATGCTGCTGGGAGCTGCAACCCAGCTGGAAGAGGCATGTCCATGGGGCATGGCTTTGGGGTATTGCTTGTCCTGAGCTCTTCCCTTACTCTCTACTTCCTGTATACCATGAGGTTAGTCCCTTCCTTCTGCCCATCTTTCCACTAAGCTGTTTCTGGCTTGAAGCCAGCAAATCATAGACTTCGTTTCTGAACTATGAACCAAATTGAACTTGTTTACATTGTAGGCATCAGGACTGGGTCCCAGCCTTGGGAAGGCTGACTGCCATGCTATTATCTATAGTAAAGGACACCAATTTCCAAGGCAAGCATGAAAGTGCTCCACGACACAACTACAGCTCCCTCTTGAGCTACATCCTCGTCATGCCACACTCTTCTATAATTGCTTTTCTTCTGCTGCTGTCTGCATTTCTCCTTCTGTCTGCATTTTTTTTCCCTTGGACATATATCACCATTGCCCACATAATTAAACCATCTCAGCTTTGAGGGGTCCCACCAAGAGCCCACAGTACCCATTTCCCAAAATTAATTCTCTAATAAAACTATCTCTTCATTCAGTGTTCTTATTTCTAATAACACTTCAATATCCTTATTATATATATTATATAATATTATATATTTATATATAATATACTATAATATAATATATTAATATTATATATATATATATATATATATATATATGTATGTATAGCAACTTTTTCTAATAGGATAATGAGATGAGAAGTATGGCCAGGGATGACTTTTCTGAGCACACAGAGGTATACCTGACAAGAACCTCAAACACAGTGTGTGTTCAATAAGTAAAACTAACTCATTCTCCTCTTAGTGCTTAATAGCGACCTGTTATGTTCTCCAGACTTCTTGGAAGTTGGGAACCCTAACCCAGAAATATGCTTTACAACTGTATGTTGCAGGCAACTTATCATTCAACAACACCCATTGGGAACTCATGGGTGTCAAGGAGGGACCAATGCTCATGAGCCAGGCTGTGACAGTGAGGAAGCTAAGGAAATGTTCCCTGGAAAAGTAACATTGAATGTGCAATGTTTAGTGTGAGTAAAACTCACTGGATAAGCACAGGGCAGCAGAAGGAGATAAATGGCCAAGGTCTCTAATCGTGCATGACAGTGTGCTTTCTGTGAATATGCCAGAAGGCTCTCTGAGTCCCAGTTTCCCCATAAGCATCACATAGGGATAAACCTTATCTCAAACTATGGTCTCTGGGAATAAAATTAGGAAATGTGTTTGATGCATTATGCACAGCCTTTGACCTACAATCCTGGCCTGATATTCTCCTGCTGTCTCTAAATACTTTCCTAACAATAGTAGAAGAGGGAATATGTGGCTCCTTAATAGGACAGGGAAGCGACAAACTCCAGGCACTAAGAATTCCAAAATAAGACAGACATGCCCTGGTCCGTTGGAACATACAGCTGCCTGGGGAAGATAGACAGGGAACACTGCTATAGACCTAGATTTGAGGTAACTATAATGGTGAAATTTAGGTTACTGTGCAACTGTGCAACAAGCTTATGACTTTGTCTCGAAAGTCAAGGAAATTTCACTTCAGGTATATCCTAAGGACGAGGAGGAGCTAACCAGGAGAAGGGTTGGGGCCAAATAATTCCAGAGTAGGGCAATACATTTGCAAAGAATTCGAAGAGAAGAAAAAGTCCAACTAGATTAAAAGATAGTCAGACTGACCACTGGCAGACACTGAAACCTTAAGCCCAGCAGGAAACTAGGAAGATGGATGAGGATCTGCTTACGACTGGCTTACCTGTCCACATTAGGCCATTTTAACTATAGCCTAGGAGGAGCAGAAGTTCTGCGATGCAAAGACTCCTCCACTTTCTCCTCTAGGCCAGTACCATTATTTATCTAGAAACCATAGCAATAATTCATGAAAACTGTTCCCTTCCTTTTCCCCGCTTCACCCACTCATGCCTAGAGATCTATCTACATTACACTTCACCCAGCCTCTATTCACAGGGCTTGATTGTAAGGAGTCCAGGCTTGGAAAATTGCCCTTGGAAAGCTCACTTTGCCTTCAACTTCCAAATGTGAATCAACCAAGAACTTTTGAGTCAAGCTTATCCCCCGCTGTTTCCCCTGCTACACCGTCACTGTGGGTGAACTGGTCCCCAGAAAGCAATCACCCTGGCCATCCAGGAAGGTCTGAGTCAATGGTCTCATTCATTGGCCTGCCCACGCCTCCCGGGTCTCCTTCTCTCCAGAGATATATGGCAGGATACACATATATGCAGTTGTCAGAAGGAAACCATGAAATAGGTGGGGGCAGATGGAAAATGTCATTCTTTTTTTGACAAATTTATGGAAAGTAAATATTGTAGCTCTCTTCCTTCATTATGCTAAGTATAGCAGGTAACAGATCCTCCTTTTAAAACTTAGAGCTGACATTGAATTTTTTTGAAATAAAAAATAGCAAAAACACAACAGACAGCCAAATCTGCTACAGTCATTGAGTATTGATTCAAAGACCAATTCTTTTTGTCTAGACCCAAAACTAGCCATGCAAAAGGGGATTGGCACGGAAGCTTAACTCAGAACTTCCTATTAACAATGATATACTCGTGGTCAGCAAATTTCTCTGAAGGTTATCAGCTCCTCTTCAAAATATGCTTCTTTTTTTTTTTTCTTTTTTTCTTTCGTACAGCAAACCCCTTTCCTTGTGAATTTTCAGCCTCTAACTCAATCCCTGCCTACATGTACATACTATTCGATATTGATGTACATGTATAGTTTTCACAGAGGTCATTAGCATTAATTCTCCCAAGAACTTCTTGATCTCAGCATTATTGGCAATTTAAGCCTAGCAAATTTTTGCTGGAGAGGCAGTCCTGAGCACTGGGGTACTCTTGTAGTATCTCTGGCCTCCACCCAGTAGGTGCCAATAGTGCTGTCTGACCCTCATACTCCAAATCAAAGGTGTTTCCAGCTACAGCCAAATCTTCTAGGGACAAAAGTGCCACAGATCAAGGACCACTGGCCTATTTTAAAGGTAAACCTGTCAGTATCATGTTCTAGCCTTGCATATAAAGTGTTTACCATTCTTCTTCACCAGTTCGGAACTGTTCTAGCCTTGCATATAAAGTGTTTACCATTCTTCTTCACCAGTTCGGAACATTAATCAACCTTGCTTTAACTCTCAACTCCTAACTAAATCCAGTGATCGTGATGACCTCTTTAGTCTCTTCTATATCAGAGGTTTATTCCTGCTGACTTAGAAGGCAAAGTAGCAATGTAGTCATACAAGATTCGCTTTTACTTAAACATAGGATAAGCTGGAGTCTTCCTCTGCAATTCAGAAACTACATTGCCTGTAAAACTTACTGGATATCACCACACCTCAGTATCTCCAGTAATATGAAGGAAAATAAAATATAAAATAATATTTTGTTGGCAATTATGCAGTGTTATGTGGGTAGAATATTTTTGCAGGGCCTGGAACAGTAGTAAAATGCAAAGAACAGAGGTTTGAATGAATTGAAATTACTATATTATTACTTGTTCATCTGACTCCCTTTTCCTTCCCAAGTTTGGTAATTCTTCTGTGACTTTCTTTCTTTCTCTAGTCACAGGATCTTTTAAATTTTATCTATCTCTGAGTTAAAAGCATGCAAGAAGCTCCTTCACAGTTAGCCTTTGACTTGGTTTTGCACATGTCCAGGAAACTTGTCTACTTGAGTGTCATGGTTTATAGCAAAAGAAGAATGACCATGTATAAACCAAGTCAGGATGCATCAGGAATAACTAAGATAAGTATCACTTAGGAGAAGACAGAAACATGAATTCTTTAAATACCTTTACTGAGGTCTCAGTTTATAAACATGAAAAAGATATTCCAAATTCTTTGAAGAGGCAAATTAGAGGTCTGTTATGATTACAAAAATTTTAGCGATATATTAATGAATGTTAGAATATCCAGAGTTAGAAACGTAGACTAGAGAAGAGTCTGATAAGAAATCATTAATTCATGCAACCAGCATTCACTAGTAAATCTAGTGCATACAAATGTCTAAATCTCCGTGTGATGGGGAAGAAATCATAGAAGAAGAAGGAGCACCATGATGTCAAAATTTCACTGCAGAAAATGTTAGAGAAATTGAGTTTCAGTGGAATCAATAAAGGCAAATTAGGAGGCTAGGGATATAGCTCAGTGGCATAAGCACCTGCCTGGCAAGTGCAAGGTCCTGAGTTCAATCCCTGGTACCACCAAAATAAATAAATAAATAAATAAATAAATAAATAAATAAATGCAAATGAAATGATGATGAATACTAAAAATTATTAAACATAATTCAATTCACAATGAGATTTAAAGGTGATGCTATAGACAAAAGATATCATCTGTTCAATTGTTTAAGTTGATTCGCTGCTCTAAGGTACAATGAAAGACAAAGGTTGGGAATTTTAAGGAACTGATTTCAGTCCAGTTTCATAAAAGATTCTCTTATTGCAGTAGGCATCCGAAGCTGAAGTGCGGGCCAGAAAGCTAGTTCTTCCATGGAACAGGTGTTTAACAGAATCCTTAGCACGAACATCTCCTATACAGCATTGACACAAAAGGAAGTCCATGGATTAAGGAAGATGTCAAGTTGGCTGGGCTTTCAACAAAGCCGTAATCATGCCACTCACCATGCCTTTCCAGCACAAGGGCCTGAATTCAAACCCCAGTTCCACAAAAAATAAAAAGAAGATCTTCTAAAAAGAATCATCTAGAGCATTACAAGCATATATCTTTGCTCCAGGAAACTCCAGGCAAGCAGGTCTTTCCCAGGAAAACTATCTCTTCTTTTATCACCAGAATAGAAACTGTGCATTGTTACTCCCCTGTAGGATTTACCAAGTGGGCATCCAGCATCCCTTACTGAGTACACTGCTCCTGGTCCAATTGAACCTTCTCTTGCTTGGCTCTTGGTGTGGCAGGATGAACTTTTGGCTCTCAGTATGTACAAGAAAATAAATCTCTTAACATTTTTTCCAATTAAATTGTTTATCACTTTTTAATCTTCTCTTTATTTACACTTATACCCTGCAGAAGAATACAGAGCTAATGACCTCAGAGACTTTGAATTCATGCTTTATGGGCCCTACACAAGATTTCTAACCATTCTCCCTAGAATTAAGTAGCTGACATTATACATTCCAAAATGAGAAACCAGCAACTCCTATTCTACCATCTTGTTAAAGATAGCAAACCAGCAAAACATGAAGGTGAGCTCTGCATTAACCTTAGACAACCCTCGCAAGCTGTGCAAAATCAGCTAGAAGCCCAGTATTCCCTGGCTCTAAAAGTTGAACTTAAAGTCACATAGAGAACATGCAGAGTTCTTCCCAACCTGTGAATCCTTTATCAAGAAATCGTAAGTGATCAGAAAATCAGATTACTATTTTCTTTTGCTTTATTTATCTGCATACTTAATCTCTTCCATGTGTTTCTTTTTCTCTTGCATACTCGCCATATCATAAGAGTCATATAAGAAGGTCCACAGCACAGTGCCAGCTGGGAATTTGGCTAAGTGTTTCAGGATTACAATATCTACTATTACTTTTCTTGAAATTTAGAGAAGAAAATTTAGTGTAGCACACGGAGTCAGGCAAGCCCATGGTCCAACTCCAGCTATAACACTACCATGGCAGGTAACCTTGGAAGGGACATGTGATATGCACGCACGCATCATTCAATAATTTGTTCAAATCACAAAAACTTATTCAATGCTCCTAAGTACCAAGCATGGCAACAAAATAAAAATACAAAGTTACAAAATATCTAGAGCCTAGAATCCACAGAGGACAATATCAGAGTGTAGAGTGTAATAGTAAAATCTGGGTCGTAGGAGTAATGGAGAAACTCTTTTAAAAAATAAATAAATAAAACAATTTGGCTGAACTGAATTACGTAGTTCAAAGGGCAGAAGGAGATGGGACCTATGCCACTGTGGGAGACTTGATAATGATTGCTCAAACGGTAGAGAAAATGGTATTTTCTCTGCAAATAATATCAGGTGTTAAAGGGAATATTAATTGAAGTGCTTTGTACAATGTAAAGCTGTGCAGTTATATCAAATATTTCCCATGATATTCTCTGTCACTACTAATTATGATTTGCTATTGTATTAACTGTGAAACCCATAGTTCCTTCATTTCTTTTCTTTCTCTATCATTTGCTTCCACAGACTTTTTCCACTACAACATAACTCTGAGTGATCCTAGTGTAGTGTTTAGTGTATGATTATGATTTCTGTATATATATCCATCCTAAATAGCACCATTTATATCTTCTCCTTTCTCATTTCAAAATATTATTTATCATTGTCAATTTTATAATATTCTAGTAGGCAACCATAATAATGAGAATCATTAATCTCAGATATGTGTTAAATAGACTCAGTGTTAACCGCCAATTATTTTTGTTATGACTTCTACTGTCTTTTTAAAAAATTTCATTTAAGGAGTACATTTGTTTTGTTGATCTACCCCTATAGTAATTCTACCATTTTACATATTCTATAGGTTACATTTATGAATATTGGAGCGTGTAGATACATTGTCTTACCATTTCAAGAACAAACCAGGTTAGGTAAAAATTTTATGAGTCAAATTCTCTCTCTCCAAACTTTACACACACTGCTTCATTAAACTCTGTTATAAGATGTTGCCATCAAAACCTTGTAACAGAAGCCTGAATTGTTTTTCTACCTAATTAGTTCATTGTGGAGGTAATTTCAACAAGGTGAGTGACAAAACTACTCATCAAAAGGTTCAAGTGAGTACATTCAGAGATGGAAAAAAAGAAGCATCATAAGGACTGTCACAACAATAGAACTTGTCTCAACTCACCAAACAAAAGTCTCAAGCGAGTATAATGGGCCAGTCAACAAAGCCCACCATTATGGTTTATACAAGACTCAAATTTAATTCAAAAATAAATTAATAGAGCAATTCAAAGGATTAGACACAGTAGTCCATGTAAAAGGAGTCAAAAATAAGCAAGCTTAGCTAACCTATCTTCAGGCAAGGTGAACTTCAAGCCAATTACACAGAGACAGCAAAGAAGGTCACTGCATATTAGTTAAGAGAACAACTCAACAGGAAAATATGCAGATTGCAAATACATAGGCTCTGAATACTTGCACACTGAAATTCATAAGGTAATTACTACTAGACATAAAATATGAGGAAAATATAAACCATAGGGGAGCATGGCTCACCACACTCTTATCGTAGACAGATAAACTCATCAAAAAATTGATTAAGAAATTCCAGTGAGCTACACTTTTGAATGAAACAGACTTAATAGTTGCTTACAGTGTTCCAACAAAAACAGAATGCACTACAGCGCATAGAACTTTCTCCAGAAGAGACTACATAGGGCCATAAAATATTCTCAGGCAAATACAAAAGAACTATTCCATGAATATAATCAGATTGCAGTGCAGTGAAACTAGATAGCATTGGGAAAAGGAACTGTAGAATGCGTGCAAACAAATGGAGACTAAGCACTGTTCTTGGGAATAATCAGTGGGTCAGAGAATAAATTTAACAGTTTCTAGAATCGGATGATATCACGGTACAACATACTGGAGCATATCAGACAAACCAAAAGCAATCCGAAGAGGTAAGATTATAGCTATAAATGCTCACAGAGAAAAAAGATCAATCCCAGGTAAATAACCTAATAGTCCACCTCAAGGTCCTAGAAAAACAATAACAGTCCAAATCTACAGGTAGTGCATGGAAGAAAAATACAAAGATCAGAGCAGAAATTAATATAGTGAACCTTAAAAGGCAATACAGCATATCAAGAAATAAAAAGAATTGGTTTTTCAAAAGCAAACAAAATAGAAAAGTTCTGGACCAAATGTCACACTAGAAATGAAAAAGATGAAGGGCTGGGGACACAGCTCTGTGGCACAAGTGCCTGCCTGGCAAGTGCAAGGTTGTGAGTTCAAACCCCAGTCCCACAAAAAAAAGAAAGAAAAAAAGAAGAAATGAAAAAGATGAAACCACTACAGACACTGTCAAAACATATATTATTTATAATAATTTCAAAACCGGATACTTCAATAAATTGGAAAATCTTGAGGAAAGAAATAAATTCTTAGCCAAATATAAATAGGTCAAAGTTGGTGCATCAAAATATAAATACCATGAATAGTCACTTAGGTTTACAATAGTTTACAACACTTATTGTATGTTTTGTAATAAACTAGAAAATAGGAATTTGTAGGATCCAACCACAGAGAAAGATACAAGCTCAGAAGAGGGAAGACCTGCATGCTCTCATTTACATCACTACATATTGTGTATGTATATTATCACACTTTGAACCATAAACATGTAAAATTATTGTGTCAATAAAAATATAACTATTTCGTAATTATGATTATATTTTTATAACCATCAAATATATTTTCTTTTAGAATTTCTGTTTGTTATACCAGATTTTAAAATTCCTAACTTAATAAATGGTACTATCTTTTTCTCTTAATCATCTTTATTTCATGAACCAGTTTCTAATGAGATTTTTTTTTTCTCAAGTACAAACTTGCCTAGGACTATGTTTTCAGGTGAGCATGCCGTCCTCTGGGAACTTTTCATTTATATTGCTTTAATTTGTTTCCTTTATTACTAGATCTCTTTAGCTTTTCATACCATTATCTTTTTAAACTAAAACTCCAGCTTTGCATAGTCGAACTTGGTTTTTGTGCAACAAAGTACAACCTACAACTAATGTCCTTATGGCTTGGACAGACTAGTTAATCATTTATCTGAACTCTTCTCCAATATATACTTTTTTCTGCTTGATTATTCATTGCATAATTTTTTTACTGAGTTTTTAAATTTTATTCATTTACTTTTTATTGTTGCTCTCCCTCTTATTTTTTTATTTTACAAAGAATAAAAATAATTTTTAAAACTTTAGAAAATGATACAGAATTTCAAAAGTAAAATTGATAGGAATTCAACAATGTTTTTAGATATACTTAGTACAGGATATACAAGATCTCACTACATAGATCGGACTCATAGTGATCCTTCTGTTTCAACCTCCCAAGCCCTAGGATTACAGGCGCATACTACCATATCCAGTCTCACTCACTGTCTCAGTGTGTCCCAGTGGCAAGGCCAGCAGGACACAGCAGGAATCTAATCCCAGTCCCCACATCTGACTACATGGGCACTTTAGTCCCCTGAAATATCTCGCTGGCCCAACAACAGTGATTGTTATATCACACATTTTCTTCAGATTCGTTGTGCAGATTATTAGATATAGTCATGTAGCATCCCAAATGCCCATCAACTGAGGAATGAATAAGAAGATGTGGTATTTTTTATACAGTGGAGTACTACTCAGC
This sequence comes from Myocastor coypus, assembly GCA_004027025.1. NCBI lineage: Eukaryota > Metazoa > Chordata > Mammalia > Rodentia > Myocastoridae > Myocastor > Myocastor coypus. The sequence continues at coordinate 22,012 of PVJA010019845.1, forward strand.
TATTCATTCAAAGTCTCTTTGACTGGCTATAAGGCCTCATGTTGAGAATCAACCCTAGAACAGGGATGGGGCACAGTGGCAGAGAGCTTGTCTAAGCATGTGAAAGGCTATGGGTTGAATCTCTATTACCATCACGTACACACACACACACACACACACACACACACACACGTAAATATGTGAACTAGATGTATGTAATTTTCACGGTTTTACTCCCGGTGAGAGAAAAGACTGAATGAGCACAAGGGAAATCGTAGAGGCTGTGGCACTGAGGAGCTCTGGAGTTTGAGAAAAGACAGGAATTTGAGTGTGCACACATGGCTCTCAGAAAACAGGTGCCCTGGCCACTTCTCCTTGCTAGAATCTCAACATTCAGTCTCCTTCAGTGAAAATGGTCATTCTAAAATACCTTTTTCCTATGTCTTCCCTCTTTTTCCTTCCTAAAAGTCTCTGGAGCAAGCATTGGATGTGACTCCTTGAGAGACTACTCTTTCAGGGATTATCATGTTGAAAAACTCTAACTTTCATTGGGCTGTGTCTTCACTAGGGAGTCTTTTACATGGACTGGCTCAAGATCAAGAAATTTTTTTGTTTTTGCCTAGGTATTCAGAGACTAATGCTTAAGTGCTAAACATTGAGAAAACTAGCTCAAATCTCCCATCAGCTCTTCCATCTTCTATGCCACGTTATGGAGGATGAATAATTTAACCTGTGAGCCATCACTTTTCCCATCTGTAAAGCGCAGTTAACAAAACTCATACCACAAGGTCACTGGTGGATGAGATTAGCCTGCTTTCTACCACAGAGCATATTCTCAGTGCCTCTAACTGGAAGGCATAAACTCTCTTATACCCAAATAAGCGTGTACCTAAACACAGTGATCAGTCAGTTGATTCTGGCTATATTCTCTTGCCAACTATTAAGTTGGTGTTGAGGAGCATTGCTTTAAAAATGTAGGTGATAAAAGCAAGACATGGAGGGAACACAACCCGGAAGTAAAGCGGTGAAACTTATATTTGAATCCAGATCTTGGACTCTAAGGCTATGCACTTAAGTAGTCTGAGGACTGTAAGGCATATCAGTTTCCCAAAATACTGCCGGTGGTCCTCTCAGCCCAAAGCAATGTCCCCAAAATGCTCTCACAGTGCGCTGACAGAGGGATCGTTCCAAGTAAAGTGCACTAACCAAATCAGTGTATGCCTCCTTGACCTTGTGCAGAAGGGTCCCTCCTCCTTACCGGTCTTCACCTGTGCACTTCAATTAATCACTCCCCTGTGAAGACTTTGCTTATCCCCTCTCCCCTCCAGTTCAAGAACAGTTGGTCCTATTTCCTTCTTTGTTCCTGAAGTTCTTTGTCATCTCTACCTCAGTTAAGACTTCTAAACTATTGGACACTAATTTCATGTATCTCTCTCTGTTCCTGAGAGCTAAGTCCTGAAAACATAATCTGTGAGTAATTTGTATGTTTTCCACCTGGTGCTCAGAAGAAATGATGGATTTGCTGTGTGTTGAGTGAAAGATTATTCAAACAGCTTTCCATTAGCAAAGCACGGTTACATAACATATGCTGGGCCAAGACATTTCCACATAATATCTAATTAAATTACCACACTCATTCCACAGGGTGGATTCTGTGGTATTCTCGCTTTATAGAGAAGAAAACTGACCTTCAGGTGATGCAGTAATCTGACAAGATCTTATCTTCAGTAGCAGATTTATTTTTAAATTTATACTATGGTCAGCACAGCCTTTCGGGGAGGTGCGGCTGGTGCAGTATATCATGCCGGGGATCAAACCACAGTCCCTGTGATTGCTTAAGCTTGCCTAAGCAGGTGCTTTACAGCACTGAGCTATCTCACCAGCCCTTACGTAGCAGAGTTCTGCCACACTTTGGGGCCATAGTTTTCTCTTTTTCATGTGAAGAAGTTAGCTTTCTCTTTAAGGTACCTAATTATTCTACTTCAAACATTCACTCACAAATATATGAATGCCACAATCATATTGAATAGTACAAAATCTTACTTCTGAGAATCAATGTGATTTTTCCATGCAGCTAAACCTCTTCATAGTCTAAGTATTTCCCTTCCCTATTCCTCAGCAGGGGAATTACTGTTAAGTCCCCAACAACCGTTCCTTTAATGAAAACCAAAGGGGACAAAGAATGAGTCTTCAGTTGCACATCCAAGAAAATAAAGTGCTAGGAAAGTTGAGGGAATGTGAAATAAGGCAGGCATCCATGGAAGGATTGAAAATTGAGGTCAGTTCCCGTCATCCCCTGCCATTACTGGGCAGTGCCAGGGGCGAGGGCTGTCAGCAGCTGCGCAAGCTCTCCCTGTCTGTCTCTGAGGTCCTTCTCTAAGCACTCCGCTGCTCTGGCTCACTAAGCATTATCCTTGTCTCTCAGAAAGGCAGTGCCTCCCCTGGCTGTATAGTTGCTGGTTCCAGCCTGAGCCAACCTAATGTCGCCTCAGTTTTCTACTCCTCATGGCCCTTTCGCTCCAGAAACCCATTTTGTCTTCTTGTCTCTTTATGTTACAGCAAAACATCTGTGCATTCCTAGCTTGGGACTGGTCCTAACCCCTCCAGCAATGCCCCGACTCTTGGGTGTAGCTAACTTCCACATACTATCGCTCTCTTTCTCTGCACAACCTTCCCCGTCTGGACTCTGTCTCTTCTGAGTGAACTAGTTCCTTACAGATCAAGATTCATGCCAGACGTCATCTTCTTATCTCTCACAATTTTTGTTCTCCTGCTGGATCCTATAGTACTGACTTTCCTGTGCTAATAGAATGTGAACTTTCTTAGGATGTTTATTTCACCCGCTCTCAGCCACGTCTTGATTTCTCCATTGATATGGGCAAGGCTTAAAACTCTACATCACAGTTAAATCTAATATAACTTTCTCTGACAGCTGTGCTAGATAATTCTTGTGTCTAGTTTTATATGTTTGCACACATATCCTATGGCAAGCTGTGTCTCGTTTCACAAGGGTTCACGTGCTGAACGCTTGCTTCTCAATGTGACAGTGTTAAGCAATGACGGAAACTTTAAGAGGTAGCTTGGTACAAAGAAATTATGTGATTATATGTGCTGTGCTCAGAAGAGATTAATGGTTCTCATGGGACACTGGTTAGTTTCTATGAAAGTGGATTCTTATAAAAGGATGTGAGTGGCCTTGAATCCATCTCTGCTACCACACACTCTGTCTCATATGATCTCACTCCATCATGCCTTCCACCACTGGGCTCTCACCACAGATTAATCAAAGGGAGACTAACTTTGTACTTTCAGACTCTTTTGTATATAAAACATGCAGCTTCAAGCCTCTTGTTACAGCTGATATATATATATATATATATATATATATATATATATATATATATATATATGTAATGAAAGTAACTCTCCCAAGGTCACAGGTAGAAAGTGGCAGACACAGTAGTCAGGACTGAGTTCTTGTAACCTCCATACTTAGTCCATATAGGTTAGCCATTCTCAAAGTGCCAGGCACACACAGACCTCTAGGATGAAAAAGATGTCTATCACTTAGAACTTGCCATTGGTACCTCCTATAAAATAGGAGTTCACAAATGCGATTCATATAAGACTCTTCAGATGGGGACATGGACCTGGATTTTCTTGGCAGTTCTAAGTGCATTTACACATATGGCTGTGGCAAGGAAGTAGAGAGAGATTTTATACAGAGGCAAAAAAAGAGCATATGCCCACGGAGACAGAAACTTGAGAGATGTCGTCCTAAGCCAAGGGATGATGGTGGCCACCAGAAGCCAACTGAAAGAGACAAGGGAAAAGTTGCTCCCCCAGACCCTCCAAAAGGGGAGTAGCCCTGGTGATGCTTTGATTTCAGCTCAGTGAAACTCATTTCAGATTTCTGGTCTCCAAATATCTGAGAGAAAATAATTTTCTGCTGCTTTAAACCACCACATTTGTGGTAATTTGGTATAGCAACAACAGAGAGCTAATTCAGGCATAAATGAGTGTTTATGTAGAAGAATGAATGAACTGTGACAGCAGAAGAGAATACTTGGATTTTTCTTGCTACACACATATACACTTGCGATTTTTAAGGTCACCATTGTACTTCTGAGAGAATAGGAGCTAGCACTCTGGGTGAGTTCTATGCATCACCAAAGCACTTGGGAGGACACTTCAGGCCTTGGATGCCTTGATCTGAACCTTTTCAACCATAACCCACTTGCTCATCCTTGGTAAGGAAAGAAAATCATTTCAGAGTGATAACATCGATAAGATTTTGAATTTCAGTCTTTGAATTTCCTTTATTAATAACAATTTGTGCCATCTTTAGTTCACAAAAATTTTCCCAGGGACAATATTATAGAAGAAAATCTCAGCAGTGGGCGGAACATGCAGGGCTCTTATTTGCCATTGGCTCATTCTAGAAATTCATCGTTGTTACACTTTAGAGAGAGAGTAAGTGCGGTGAGTTTTACAGTGCTTGTAAACTGTCATGTTCAGTGCTGAATACTTCAGCTGGCACATTTTTATAGTTACAAATGCTCTGAGAACATAATCTTCTAACTTCCTGTGCAAAGAATACAGGAAGTGCTCTTCATGATCCAAATCCTGGGGAGGAATAGATAGTCGGCAGACAGACCGACAGACAGACGGATGGACGGGCAGATGGACAGACGGAAGGGCGGATGGACGGGCGGGCAGACGGATAGGCAGACAGGCTGGTGGACAGTTTGACGGATGGACAGATGGATGGATAGATAGACAGACAGACAGACATTTTTACGTATAATATGGAAATGAAAATATTAAGGGCAAAATTCAAAGAAACAGTCTTCCATTCATGGGACTTTTCAATATACATATATTTTATCCCACATCTATGTCCAGTCAAAGCCCACAAATCATTGGCAGTCACAGTCCTGAAAACCCTGAGGACAGGGACCATTTCTATTCCCTGGCATAGTGTATGGCAATTAGAAATCCTTGGTGAATACTTGCGTAAATTAAAGGAGAAATGAATCAAGCTAATATCTGACTTAGTACAAATTGTCATTTTGTGTTTTTTTCCCCTTTCATTATGAGCCTGCATGCCTGAGTCACTAAAATATTGGTATAAGTAACTCTCAAACAAGTGGTAAATGTTAGCGTGTACTACAGTTTTATCTGTCTGTCTTCCCTACTAAGAAGGCTTTAAGACAACACAATATTTTCTGGTCTATGTATCTCTTCTCTCATGGGAACTACTAAATAGACCTTTATTTAATGCAACTGAAGAACACGCTAAGGTTCCTTTCTATGTCTTGGGCAGGCAAAGCTTTTATGTTCCAGGAATTCCAATTAAATTACTTTCTTCCTGTGGCTATATGCACTGATTCCAACTTGAATATAAGGACCACTTGTGTCATCGCAGCCACCCTGTGTCATTGTCACTGTATCTAATTGAGAGCTAACTCCAGCTTCCTTGGGAAGAAATTACATATGGAAGATTCATGCCTTTGGGATGTGATGTTGCCCGTTGAAAGGTCTCTGTTAATTTATACGAGGCCATAAATCAGCAGGAAAAGAAACATTGGCTCGCCATCCATGAAAGGAAAAAACATCTTTCAGGAGCAAATGAAAGCCAGGCCTCAAGCTGAAGGATGAATTAGGACACTGGGATCACTTCTCTGTCTTGCTGATTTTGATTGCTTGGGGCTTCTCTGCTAAGGCCAGGGAAAGGGAGAGTTTTGCACTGACCAGTGACCATAAAGGAGAGGGACAGAAAATATCCTTCAGCTAACAATATATTACTGACAGTCCACTTCTCCTTAGAAGAGCAGTAGCATCCTTTGTGTCATGTGTCACTGGTGATCTTACCAAATGGCCATGGCCACCATAGGCCCTCAGACCAAGAGGCATTTATAAGAGATATCTTGCACTCAGATATTGATTTAAAACTGTTATCTTTAGTCTTGGCCAAGGTGGACTGGAAGGAAAGAAGAAAGAAACAGGTGAAAATAGTTTCTGACTTCTTTGAGGTTGTGGGCACTTAAGTGGGTACAAATCCTGTAATTCATGTGCTGAATACTTCAGATACGTACATTTATTGTAAGATATATATATATATATATATATATATATATATATATATATATATGTTTCAAAATTGCTTTTGAAAGGAAGAAAATAATTATTTAAATAAAAACCCCTTGTCAAAAAATTAAGTAAATAAAAACTACTTTTCTAGAGAGGTGTCATTTTGCAGAATTTATAGTACAGCATCTGCTGTCTTGTCTCAATTATGCTAAGGCAGAAAAATTCCCTGTATTCAAGGGGATTCTGGGCCAAAGGAAGAAGATGATGGGTGGGTGAAGAGGAAGGAAAGCATTATGACGGGGAAAATTTAGAGAAGTGTTATTGAGCAGAGATGACCCACCTAGCCTACTTGCAAACCAAAAGTAGATTTGTGAAGCTTTAACGAGACCTAGAAGTCTTCCTCTGACAGAAGAGGGCAGTTTGAGTAGGGAAAGACCATTAACAAAGAAACAGGCAATACTATGAAATAACAAGGGTTTTTTTTTTTTTTTTAATTCTTATTAATCATGAGTAGTTTTAAGAGAGGTCAGGGTGTTGGATCAGAAAGTATGAGGTTGGAGAGGGCCATGAATGGGCCTGGAAATGTTAGGAAATGAATTTTTTCCAGATGAGAGATCGTCTTCGCTGAGTTCAAGGAAAGCAGAGCAGAGTCCATCTCCTGACCGCACGGACAAGGGAAGCAGGATTTTACTTTGTCCCTTGCCATCCACTGATGTGGCAGAAAGAGCAGACAATGGAGGTGAGGAGCGCAGGGCTGAGGGACACAGATGCCACCCAGGAGGTAGATGGCATCCCAAGTCTATGCATTATTGGTTGATTTCAAGGCAAAAGTGACATGGCAGAGAAAAGCTGTCCAACCCAAAAGAGCCAGGCATGGAGCAAGACAGGAGGAATGAGGGACGAAAACACACTTTCCTAACAGCCCAATGGGCTGTTAAACTCGGGAGTGTGGCCTCCATGGAATGTAGCAGTTCTGTGACCTAGTCAGCTTCCAGTCATATGTGATATGTCGGGAGAGTCTCAATCTATACCCTAAAAACACCCAGCTGGACACTCAGAGAAGAAAAGGAGAATACTACTGATCCTGAGGAAAGGAGCACAGCAAGTATCCACCACTCCAGCGAAAGGACATGGCACCTTTCTGGACTCAGTGACTTGCTAACCCTCCACAACATGCTTACTGCTTTCTCCAGTTCACTCAGATAGCGAAACCATGTCACATCCCCTGCTCCAGACTTTACACAAGGAAAGGCAGGGCTGTGACTTTCTGGGCATGGTCCAGGAATGAACATAAGGTTGGCACAGCCAAGTCACCCACAGGATATGAAGACAAGGGGCACCAAGACTCTGCTTTCGCTGACCGCCTTCTTACTCTGTGGAGGCCCAAATCCTGGCTGTTAATGGAAGACGACTCACCCTCCTAGGGGTCCCCACTTGCTGTTCTGTGGGAGCCATCCAGTCCCATCCAATTGATTGATTTCTCCGGATGCATCAAGGGTGGTCCTGGGGGAAGGGGGCCTTGCCAGGATCTCCGCCCCATACTCTCAGCTCATTTGCCCCTGTGCCTTTGCCAAGGTTTCTTTCCCGTGTATTTCATCAGATCATTCCTTAGTCTGTCTCCTTAAGGCACATTCACAGAATCTGAATTAAGCTTCAGTCAGTCCCTGACTTTGCCCAGAAAGTGCTGTCACGGAACTCGTGCACAAAGGCAAACTGGGCACAGTCCCAGATCACAACCTGCCTTTCCTCTTTTCCTTTTTCCTGCCCCCCATTAATTCCTGGCCACTGTACCTTAGTGACCCCTGCTCTCTTGGCCACTGGGAAAACCTCTATGTATCCTGAAAAACTATGCCAAAGACCTGCCCATCATAGCCCTACTGTTCTGCTCATTGTTATTGTAAGACTTTCCTCTCAGTATCTCTGGACTTGGATGCTTTTTATTTGCTGAAGCCGAGCATAGCAGATCTGATCTCCAGCTTTCTCTGCACCAAAATCCCATCCTTTGGCCAAATGGGCTACTATGAGTGCCTCTTTTCAAATGTTTGTCTCTACTCTAACTAAACCCATCTCAGAGACTGAGAAGATCATTTTAATCCATGTAAGGGAAGTGCATGGTTCACTAATCAAAATAAGTGAGATGAACTGCTGTCTGCTTCCACAGCCTTCTCCAGGCTGCGAGCTTGATAGCGAATACCCAGTAATAACTTATATAGTGTGGTCATGCAAAGACACAACCAAAATAAATTGCAGATCAACAGACTTATCTCCATCCCAATTGCTATCCTTCTAGCCTAGGCCCTCACCGGCTCTTGCCTGACCCACTAAAGTAACACTCTATGACCATGATCCACTTTCCAATTAGCAGGCGAAGAGATTCCTTCAACATGTGAATTTCATCTCAATTCCTTTCCTGTGCTCTAGTGAAAACCCAGGTAACCCAAAACACAGACTCTACTATGGTTAATGAAGTCCGGTAGTATTATTGGTGCTCATCGGTCCAAAGCTGACCATTGTCACTCTGTCCCACTCACCCTGCTGCCCTTGCAACTGCACTTCTGGTCTTCAAAGGCCAACCTGGTTTCCACCTCAGGGCAACCTGGTGTCTCCTTGTGTGGGATGTGCTCCATTCTACTTTTATGTTTCCATTGTCATTCAGATGTCACATCTTCTGAGAAGCCATCTTTGGCTACTGCTTTAAACTCTCTGGCATATAGAATTAGCTTGACTTATATGAGATTCTGTTCTATAGATTAAATATCAGAAGTTTCATAAAATCAACCTAAGAAAGGCTCAATACACACACACAGAAAGGGCCACCAAGACAGCTCCTCGGATTAAGCACCTGCTCAGGCAAGCTTAGGCAAGTGCAAGGACCATGGTTCCATCCCCAGCACTACACTGAGCACCAGCTCCACTCCAGGGTGGGCTTAGCCAGCTGGAGTCTGGGCATGGTGGCACATGCCTATAATCTGAGCACTGGGGAGGTTGAAGGCAGGCAGATCACCATGAGTCTGAGTTGCATAGTGAGACTCTGCAATAACTAAATACATTAAAAACAAACAAACAAGGCCAGTAAGATGGCCCAGCAGTCTAAAGCTCCTTCTTATGTAAGCTTAGGCAATCGCAAGGACCATAGTTCAATCCCTAGCTCTACATGCTATGCCAGCAGCACCCCAAGGCCAGTCTGAGCTGGCCATAATGTATTTTAAAAAAAGAAAAGAAAAAACTCAGCACATGTCATTTGCATGCCATATGAGCTGTTATACCTTTGTGTTTTTCACTTTGTTCCTATAAACTATTCAACAGTAAGCCTGACACAAAGTAAGAAATAGAAGTGAGCCACTCTGCGTGTCACATTGTGGATTCCTTGGCAACACTGTCAACGTCATCAGTGTCCCTGGACTCGTGGTCATCATCCTCATCATTAGCATCATTCTAAGCCATGAAAATGATGAAAAGCTTGAGTAGAACTGTGCTGATTTTCGATCAGTATTGGAGACAGTGAGTCTGAAACTGTACCTTCCATTGCTGCTAAACCATGTGATCTTGGATCAGGCTGCATTTGGAAACAGCACGATAATTCAATTTTCAAATTAGATTCCAAGGAATCCACTAGGTTAAGAAGTATCAAGTTCACTCATAATTTCCAACCTACAAGCAACCACAAAGCACAGGCTCTTTCTTACCACATTCACTGAGATGCGGTGTGACCTAGTGGCAATATCTAAGCCTCTAAAATATGCACACAAGCACATCACTTGTATATAAAAAAAGTGTTTCTGCTATTATCAAGCATCTCTATTTTAGACTTTCATAGCTACAGCCACGATGTGACATTTTTCAGGGAGCCAAACTCCCTGAGAGCCAGATTCCAATCTTACTTACATTGAGTCATCCTAGAGTGATAAGGTTTGTGATGCTGAGCATGTCCCAGAAATGAGTCTGAAACTGATAAGTAACACCAGCAGTTTTTCCTAGAGTTCCTCACCACATGTTTACATGGAGATTAGGCCAGGTTATGTGCTTTCTGGTGGGTGAGGGCTCAAGGAAAAGAAAAGAATGTCTAATAAGGTTTGGGTAACCTTTTCCTTCCCAGGAATAGAAACCTTGATCACCACATCTAGCTTTCTGAAACTCTTTGAATCAAAGACAAAGGAAGCCCTACGTTATTCCTGCCTACACCAAGCTGAAGGTAGTAAGCAAGAAGAAGAGCTACAACTAGCTTGGCATACAAAATACTTGGGTTATGAGTGCAATTCTAATTTTAACTTACGAAGTCTTGAGTTATGCCCCAAATGCTAGCCACTTGTGCTTCCACATGGTCTCAGATACAAATTTAAGCTTTAAAGAGTTCTAGAAGAGACATCGCAATGTCCTTTCCTATATGGGGTTAATAGAGAAAACTTGGGCTGGTGTGTCTCTAGGGACACTGAGATCTGCCTGTGTACAGGAGGGAGACTTTGAAGGCTTTGGAGAGGAGCTTCAGACTTCAAGTCACTTTAATTTACAACCAGCCTTTGGAAAGGGATTGAGTCCAAAAGCTGAGTGTACTTATAAGGGGTTCTCTAATAGTCATTCTTAAATTCAACTCAGAATGTGATTTCTTACTTAGAGATTACTTATCAAGAAAGGGGTGATGAAAGAAATATAATCAGGAACCAGAGATACCCCCTGAATTTGAACATCAACTCTAGAATATGGTATCTATCGTTTTTTGAGAACATGGCCCAAACTGCCTAAGCTTCTGCTTCCCTACAAGTCTCCAGGGGATCATGGTATTTATCTCCTGAGTTGTGGTGAGTTTCAAATGAAATGTCGATGCAGACTAAGCCCAAGGAAACTGACTGGAATAAGCTGTTTGTCTGTGATGAAGTCCTTCTTCCATTTATTCTATTGTTACATTGACTTATTTCTTTTCCAAGGCCTTGGGGTCTACAGTGTTCATGGCACATCAGAACAGAATAAGATGACAGAGGCTGAACTCATTTGGAAGCCAGCACCACCAGCCAGGCGCCCCTCCACTATTCCCCCAGCCTTGACTGTAGCCTCAGCCCTCGTACCCAAGCACCCAAGAAAACTCCCTCAACCATGCAATGAGCCACTGCCTTGCTTAACACACTCAACAGCTTCCTATCTACTCGCAGATAAATCCTGAATTTATCTTAGGCATGAGACTCTCAATGCCCAATGACTAAGTCAGTCTCTTTTCTCTCTCTCTAGGATCAGTAACAGTAAACTAAAGCCTGAAACAAATAATCCCAAAATTTTAGCACTATAAAAAATAAATTATTTCCTCATTCATCTCTCTAACAAGATCATCCAATGGAGGTATTATGTCCTTAAGTGTTAGCTCCAAATCCTGCTTTTCTTTCATTGGGGATCACCATACTTTGAGGTCTCAGAGCAACCTCTGCCACAACACAGGAAACGCAGGAAAGGGGGCTAACTAATGGGCTTCTGGTGCTGACCTAGAAGACATGGATACAATGTTCTGGAATCATTCTATTGGCCAGAAATGAAATGCAAATATTGCTTTCACTAACTACAAAAGCAGCTAGAAAGTCAGCCATTTATGGACATTTTTTGCCCAATCTGCTTTCCACTGACACCAGAGCAATTCCAAGCTCTACCTGTCTGCGTATTCTTCCAATCCAGGCCTCTGTCTATTTGTCTCTATTGGTGTCTGCGTCAGTCATTCTCTAAGTAAAATGACTTACATTATTCAGTTCTTACTCAACAATTATTTGCATTTCAAAATTTTTTATAGGTTCTTGCTCTTTATCAGAACCAGATTTGATTGCCCAGACTTTCCTAGTATTTCCAAAGTTTGCTGCCATGTACTGTCACTGTTCTGATTATTTGTTCTTACGAAAGTCTTCCTTCTAGAATTTTGGATCTTTCTCAGCAGAGCCTTGACAGATTCCCATCACCACGTCCCCATCATCTAGCTCAAAACTCAGTGCTGAGTGAGCAGCTTACTGGCGAGCTGCAATAATGCTCTCAACATCCCAGACACAGAACGGAATGCTAAAAGCCAAAATTAAAGTCAGACAGTCTGATTTAGAACCCCAAGCCAGTTGCATACAAAATCTTAGTGAAATTAGCTACTCTCCGAATATCAAATTCCTCTTCTGTAAAACCAGGAAAATATTAGCCGTCTGCATCACATAGGTCAGGAAGATGCATATTTTAATCAAGGTAAGGCTCTTAGCACATGCTCGCCGCCATGCAAGGAGTATTAGCTGCGGCTATTACCATAGCCTTGCTATTTGTGGATGGAAAGAAAAAAGTGCTCTGTCTTGACTTTGAGCTGTCTTGAATTAGGACAGAGAACCTCGCCCTGTGGACATGTGGCCCCCAGCGCATGAGTCAGGCAGACGGAGGGTTTGGTGAGCTCCCTTGGCCCTGGAAAGCGTCCTTGAGTGAGGTCTGGCAGGGGCAAGGAAAAGCTGGCAAATTAAGTGATTTAGTCTGCTCAGCAAAGTAAACGTGGCTCCAGGAAGTTAGAAGCTACCCAGAAGGGAAGCTCCAACTGCCACTGGGTGGAGGAAATTTTCCTTTCCAAACTCAATTTGTTTTCACTTGCTGTGCTCTGTTTCATCAACATGGATCTTTGGAACACTGGCGAAATTCTCTCAAAATGCTTCTCTTTTTAAGACTTTTTAAAAAATTTTCCTCCCCCCCCCCTCTCATTCCTCAAATGCAATAAAAATTAAATACTTAAAAATCCCAGGAAAGTATCTCCACCCCACAAGAAAACACCAGGTCAGCAAAAGTGCACATCAGTTATATGTTTGCAAAGCGGTTGGCAGTGGTGGGGCTGTAGGTTTGGATGTAAAATGGCTGTAAGCAGCACTGCCTCTAGAGTTAAATTATAGACGAAAATGACCCAGGCCTGATAAATGACCTTCCCTTCACAAAGCCTCTTTCATCCACATCAGTCCTGGGATACGCAGGACTTCAGCCTCAGGAGGAAGAAAATAGACTTTGGTCTACAGCACAGAGGGTTTCTCCATTAGGAGTCCCAGTGGCAGAGTTTTCTCTGTGTCTACATTCAGGAGATGGACACTCAGTCTCTTGTTCCATCGCCATGACCGGGGCGTGGGCTTAATGCCAGAAAATACTGGAGGAATATTTTTCTCTATTACCTGGAACTCCTTGCAAACGAGAACAACAAACCCTTGAGACAGAAGCCTGGATTCACCGGTCCTAGCAAGGTTCTGAGACAACCTGATCCTCCAGTCCAGCACCAGCTAATTCCAGCCCAACTCATACTCCTTTTCACTAGGGACAGTGTAGTTCTGAAGTTCTAGCACTTTCCTTGAGACTCAGACTCACGATTATCCTCCTGCATTCAGCCTCCCCAGGTCTGGGGTTATAGGCACATGCCACTATGCCTGGACTCTGGCCACCTCATCCTGTCCTAAGGGTGGGGCTGGAGCCATATGTGGTGCTGGCCATCGAACTGTAGTCCCTGCACTTGCTGAAGCTTGCCTAAGCAGGCGCTTTAGTCCACTTCACTATCTCACTGGCCCTGAGCTATCTCCTCATCACATTTTTTTTTCAATTTTGCATATATAGAGCTGGTAATCTGAACAACTGACTTGAGAACACTATGTAACATAACAAATACTGTGAAATTCATATCATCTTACTTTGTGAAACTCTACATAATTTATAATTTATTGTTTTAATGCCATTTTGTTCTCTGAAAAAAAAAAGTCAGTGGGATGGTTCAGCAGTCGAAAGCACCTGCTTAGTAAAACTTAGGCAACTTCGGGGTCTGCAGTTTCATCCCTGGCACCACATGCTGCACCAGCCCCACCCCCAGGGCAGGCTTAGCCATAAATAAATAAATAAATAAATAAATAAATAAATAAATAAATACAAATGTGAAAACTACTGTCTACAAAGGAATAACAAAATAATCACACTGCTGTTTTACTAGTATTTCAAAAATGCCGGTCCTCCTTTGTAACACATGCGATCTTGCAGGACCTCCTTGTTCTGAAGCCGTGTGCCCCTCAAAGTCAGTTATTTTTCTCAAGGTCCCATAGTCACATCTTGGCAAAGCCACTAAGCCATCAAGTTTTGACGTATGAGACTGTAAGCTCTAGCCACACTTTAAATAGGAATTTCTTCATCCCACTGTTTTATTCTTCAAAATGAAGTACAATTTGTCTCTTGGAGTTGTCAGAAAGATTAAATGAAATTTAATCTATGTTTCGACTCTATGGCTAAATGTGAAATGCTACCAGCAGAGTCTGCAGCCGCCAGTGTTGGGAGAGGTTCAGAACAACAGCCTGAGATGGGAAAGGTCAAGGCGAGAAGTAGGTGCTTGCGGGACCTCCCTGCCCACCAGCCTCATCTTGAATGGGTTGGTTGCTTAGCTGTGTCACACGACGAGGAGGACAGGTATGGACCCCAAACCTCTGACAAGTGGTGACCATGCAGCTAGCTACTTCTTGGTGTCAGCTGAGAAGCCAAACTTGCCTTTGAGATCTCAGCAAAGTGACCTTGACACCAAGTGTGCAGTCTAAGGACATCTCCAGGGTTGTGAATTCCCAGGAATCCCAGAGCTTTCTGTCGCTTCGAATCGTGAGACTCTTGATCCTACATGGATATATATATATATATATATATATATATATATATATATATATATATTCCATTGTTACCCAACTGGGAAAAAATTACTGCTTCTTTGAGTACTCACAAGTTCCATGCACATTGGTGAAAAGTGAAATTTCTACAATAGGAAGATGGGACCCAGAGGAGAAAGCTCTTCTGTTGCCATGAAAACAACTGTCAACAAAGCAGAATATCACCAATCTCAAAGTACCTTTCCCCTGTCTCAGTGCTAAGGTGTTTTACAAACTCCTTAATACACTATCTCAGTTTTCTCAGTCCTCATGACCTCTCCATTCCTACATGTTATCAATCATCTCACTAATTCAATTTAAGGAGAAGAAATAATAAATCATAGTCTTATTCCATGGGAATCAGACAATCAAATGCATGACCATGGCTTGATACCTCGAGGCATCTCTACACTCAAATCTCACCTATCTTAGCAGGATTTACTACACTTCTCTTGTTTTCCCAGGAAGTATTCTCTCTCAGAGCAATGCAAAGATTGCTAAATAAACAACAGCAATAATATTTATGGCTACTAAGTTTTACCAGGTCCTGTTTTAATCACTGTGTATTTATAAACGAATTGAGTCCTTGCAAAAATGACAAGTTGCTATATCCATTACACAGATGGAAATCATTCCAGACAGAGATTAAATAAGATGCTTGAGCTCACGTAGACAGCGCCAGTATGGAGAGTGAGCCTTTGGCATTGTTATGGCTTGTGTACAAGTGTCTCCCCCAAACCTCATGCAACCGTGGGATGGCTTCTGGAGTTGGTGGTTGATTACTATGGGTGTAAATGCTGCATTTGCTCTGGGGCAGGTAATTTGCATTACCATGTAGGGAGGGAGAGAGGCTAGTTTCCTGAGCTGCTGAAACCCGCTTTGCTGTGTTTCTCTTTGCTGCAGCCAGGCCATGAAAGATTGTTCTCTTAGGACCTTTGTTGAATTCATCCTGTGTATGCAAGTGCATGATTTTTGGTCCTAAGAAGCTCCAACAGGTTTTGACACGGAGGATAGCAATGTCTAATACTAAAACCGTGCTTGGAATGCTTGTCATTCTGGACTTTTAGATGTGTGCT
>PVJA010019846.1:0-38118 GCA_004027025.1 Myocastor coypus
TTAATGTGGTTTTAGACTCAGTTTGACAATATTTGCTAAAGTTTTTCCATATGTATGTGTGATTTCTTAGATTTTGGTTTATTTTGTTTTGGTTTGGGTTTTTTTGGTCATCAACAAATAGCAAATAGAAGAAGAGAATCAGGGCTTTGCAAAATGGCCATCAGAGTGCATGGAAAGAAAATGAGTCTAAAGCACTGCTCCATAAGGCTGCTATCTATCAGATGTGCAGAGAGGACATAAAAAACTGATGTCCATAAATCCCTTTAATATGTTAGATAATTTGATTCTGTACTGCAAGGTATATGGAGGAGATAAAGTTAGATTTTAATAGGAAACAATACTGTATTCCTAAATATAACATTTACAGTCACTTTGTACTCAGATAAGTAACTTTATAAACTCTTAAAATTATTTTAAGAGTGTATCTTCGGCCAGGCATGGTGGTACACACCTGTAATCCCAGAACTTGGGATGGTGAGGCAGGAGGATCGATGTGAGCTCGAGACAAACCTGGGCTACAAAAGTGAGCTCAAGGCCAGTCTAAACTGCATAGCAAGACCCTGTCTCAAAAAGACAAAAAATATTTATTATTATTTTAATTAACAATATAATATAGCTGAATAATTTCATGATTACATGAAATGGTTTTGGGCTAGCATGGTCATCATGAGAGACTCAGTGCCATTACCTGGAAAATAAACATTCAGTAGAGGATTTCAAACTCTCTGGAGCTCCAATTCCTTCTGTATAAAAAATAAATAGATAAAATCCATTAAACTGTCATGTCAAAAAAAAAATTTAGCTGATAAAAATTGAAGATAAAATATCAACCTCAATGTGTACTGCCAAGAAGATGGACAGAGAGCCAGCTAGACAGACTGACGGGCAACACTTTACTTCTGTTTATTTCCTGGTGGTTATGACAAAATAAGACCTAGTAATCATTTTTGTGTCATCACGTTTCTCCAAGGCTTAGATATTTCTGAACCATTAAATTTCTTATCAGAATGTCCTCATATAATGACAGTGTTTCTGTCTCCCCTCTTTCACTTGATAATAACTTTATGAGCTAATTTTAGTGATTGAAAGAAAGTGTCTGCGATGCAATATATCATCCAGAAGTGTTCTTTTTTATATAATTTAATTTGAAATACAACCAAGTATTCTTTCATAATGTAAAGGCAAAATTCTTATAGGTATATTACTTATGAGAGTTAAACATTAGAGATTAAGGTAACATGTTCATTTTTTAATTTGAAAGTGTAATTAGGTAACAGAGATGTTAGTTTGATATTATGGTCATTTTCCAGAGCATGTGCACCCTAGTCGGGATGTGATGTGAATGTTGAGACTTATGATATCCAATGTATACACCCAGAATTACAGAGAAGTTAGCAGCAATTTTATTTAATTTAAAAAATAACTGACAAACAGTAAATACACTAACAAAACTGCTGGCCTTTCTAGATAAGGGCTGGATCGTTCTCTAATAGATATTATTTTCCTTCATCTCAGTCCTTATTGAAGTTATAGTTACTTTTCAAAGTGCAACTGTCACTGCTGAATTTTATAACATTGTAACTTTGAAAACAGTTCAGGAAAAGGTTAAAGAACAAAGACAGTTTAAAACATGAGAGGACAGGAGAAACTGAAGGAACAGTACAACTGAGAAATAAAGCCAAAGCACTTAGGAGGCATAAGAAACCCAATTAATTTGGGTTGCTAAGTAAATACACAAGTTCAAATCCGATTCATGAATCAGAAATCTTAATTAAACTCTCCAAAGATAAAAATGGTCAACAAAAGTGCTCAGATGAAGCAATAAAGAGAATCTTTCTCAGGAACATTGAGAACAGTTCTGCAGGATTTTTCTTTTCTTTTCTTTCTTTCTGTTCTTCCTTCCTCCCTTTTTTCTTTCTTTCTTTCTTTCTTTCTTTCTTTCTTGTGTTTGTTATATCTTCTGCCCTCAAGTTTCTTCTCTGGTTTGGAATAAGCAGAGTTTCCAAACTGAGCTCCTAATTCTCCTCTTATGTCAGAAGCCATTTTTATTAATCAATATCTGCAATTAATATTTCAGATGGGCCAGTAGTTTATGTGATAGTCTAGAAAAACTGTGTTATAGGCTCTGAAAACTGTTAACCATAATCTTTTCTTCAGAACCAGGGACTAAACTTAGGCCTTTGTGCTTGCCAGGCAAGTGCTCATTCTACTGAGCCATCTCCCCAACCCCAGGCAAGCACTTATTCTACTGAGCTATCTCCCAGCCCCCATTCACCATAATCTATTTGCACACATGTATCTTGTCAAAGGTATTTTACAGACATATGCTTCTGCTCCTAGAAAATACCATGTTTTCTATTTTGCAGGAGGTCCTCTTCATAAGGAGCATAAGCATTGCTGTTTTCTCTTTTTCTTGTCCTGTTCTTAGTGAAGTGAATGAACAGACCACAGAAGAGATTACCTACCTCTTTTCTTCTTACACTTTTGTTTTCTTACACTCCTTATACCTTAGATTACTAGAACAGCAGAATAAACAAGAGAGAATAGCTTCAAAAATGATGCCTATGCAAAATGTGGCCACAAAAAAATAAGTCAGAAAAATAAAAGTCAAGAACATGTCTGTAAACTATGCTTGTAAATTCAAAGTATTATTTCTCATTTCTACTTCTCTTTCTCCTTTTACTTTCCGGCTCTCTACCTTTTCCACTAAATCTACTGATATAAAATGTGAACATCTTCAGATCACTGAACTGGTTATTGTACTTAATAGTTATACTAGGAAAACTCCAAGGTTTAACCTTGCATACTATAATCTAGAACTAGAAAACCGGCTGTTGTTGTAGTTTAGAAGTAGAAGGAAAGGGGCCTGGTAGGATGGCTCAGTGGTCTAAAGCGCCTGCTTAGGAAAGCTTGGGTGGCTACAGGGACCACGGTTTGATCCCCGGCACCACATGCTGCGCCAGCCCTGCCCTCAGGGCAGGCTGAGCCAGCCATAAAAATAAAGAAATAAAAACAAACAAACAAAAAAGAAGTAGAAGGAGAAGAAAGTGAGCTAGAATCAGAAAAAAAGTGTATAACAGTCATGAGATTGAAATGCCAGAGCCACAAACTGAGATATTGTGAGAACTACAGGAATATAAATGGCTTGGAAGGCTATTCGGGATGTGCAATTTAAAGAACAAAATTTCTAGTGGGAACTGGCATAGGTTATTTGAAATACCTTCCAAGATAATTTGATAATATTCCAAGAATCAGTCTTTTAAGACTTGCTCCAACTTTATTGGTATCAGGTTGAGAAACTGACTTCTTATCTCATGAGCCATTACAAGAAATAAGAAAGAAGCAGAAACCCAGTCACCGTCAGACACACTGACACCTTGTAAATCTAGAAAGGCTGGGGCTTATTCTTATTCTGTCACCCTTTTCTGTTTTCCAACTGCAGATTCTTATCTGAAATGTGTCACACTTCTCTTCCTCTATCAAAAAAAAAAAAAAAAAGAAAAGAAAAAGAAACTAGTTCAGCCTCAATCTCACCATTCCATCCAGGTCTTACCTTGTAGTACCATAATTAAATGGACAAATAGTTATAGAAAAGGGCATTAGTCATACACAGTTTGCTGTGGGTTTAAACAACCTGGTCATGCTGACTTTCTTGTTAAAGAGTTACGGGTGGGTGTATAATAATGAAAAACTGCTGATGCATTTTGTCATGGATGGTAGCACAGTAACCTGTGGTGTTAACACTTGGAAAGACAGGACAAAAATGTGATCATTCCAAAGTGGATAAGTAAATGTAAGTTATGAGACCACAATTCCTGATGAGTATGCACTTGAATTTTTTACTCGTCACGTAAAACTACTAGGAAACAGAGAAATGAGGGAAGTGAAAAGATACTTTTCATGCTAATAAAGATTTAAAAACCTATTTTGAAGTTAATGTGTTGTCATTGCTATTTAAAGTTTAAGGCATGGTATATTATAAAGGTAATTAAGATTCTAAAGGAAAAATCAAATGCCTGAATTTCTAGCATAAGCAAAAACCAAATGAGGTAATTTGTAGCATAATTGTAATAATAATTTCAACATTAGAGAAAGAAAAAAGTTCTTTGTCAGTGTTGATGAGATAAAGATAGAAAGAGAGCATTATTAAACACATATTTATTTCATTTCATTTCATTTTATAGATATCTTTCTTCAGAACTGCACTGCACTTTAAAGTACTCTTCAGAGAACTATTCCCTGAGAGAAATTATTCATAAATGGCACTAATGAGTGTCAAGCTGAATTTCAAGGCATTTTGAAAATTGTCCTATTAATTAATGGTGTAATTAAGCTTTTGTCAGTGACATATCATATTTCTGACAGGAATAGATGGCCTGTGTAAGTCAGCGCTAACAGCCATCCAGGCAGCCCCTGCACATAATGGATGGGAGCAATTTAGCGCAGGTTTACAGTGATGGGACCACCTACGTGAGGACTCTGGTACCCGGCATACACAAACCAGGCTTTGTACTGTACTTTAGGAAATGTGTAGCTGAGATTGATGTGACCCCCTTCCCTAGAATGACACATTAGCCTTTTACCATTAAGCCATAAATAGTGTTTCTTTGAGCTTTTGTGACAAAAATGTCAATTAGCTTCAAAATTTCATTTTCATTTAATTTTGTACTCTAATTCCATTTGCATATTAATGTGAACATGGTGCAGAACTGTTAGATTAGAATAACTGGCTAAAGCTAATAGGATGTAATACATATTTATTGAGGGTGATAGTTATACACATCTAAATGTTGCCCTACCAACACACATCTATTTGCACGGGAGATATGCTACTGTTTAGTGCTTATCTAATATCAGCCTGTCAAACAGGGCAAGATGGTTAAGGCTAAATTAAAGTAAGACCTACATAATAAAACATGTAACTCTTGTATCTGACAAGGTCAGTCAAATCCCCTCAGGATTTACCTTCAAACCATGTACAGCATTTTGTAGGGCTTTTGTCAGTGTCAGCCTTCTGGATGAGTCACAGCCACTGCTTGACCAGTTTGCTCTCTGTGAAAGCCTGAGAGAATGTTTTTTTCTCTAGGTGACTCTCCTTAGGCACACTAACCATCCAGCAGAAAAGTTTAACTACGAAATATAAAAAGTAAAGCTGAATTAGTATGCTGAGCTGTAAAAGGTTCAAATCAACAGCTTCCAACATTGCCAGTTTTGCTGATAACTCACTACTATTATGGACTATTGGACTATGCAAACAACTACTTCCTCTCAGTTCAATGAAAAGAAATATTTGTATCAATGGTGTTTAGAAAAGTTATCATGTCTGCATCTTGTACTCTGAACAGCTACTATAAAGACAATATGCTTTGTATTAATTGTTGTGACTGTCCTACTAACGTGTTTTGAAACTGTCTCATTGTTGTTTCTCATTAAAAGTATAAATAAATAAATAGAAAGGAAAAATCTTGTACAGATATTTTAATGCTAAATTGATTTAAATGTCATGAGGTTACTACAAGTTATCACCACCCTCTATAGTTGCAAGAGGCGCTCAGTATAGTGACTATTAATTTCCAGGCATTTATCACTACAGTGAACTGCTGAAGTATGTAAACATTTTTTAACAGATGACAGAGAAAGAGCAATACAGAGATAGAGAGAGAGAGAGAGAGAGAGAAAGAAGAGAGAGAGAGACAGGCAGACAGACAGATGGAGACAAAGAGAGAGAGACAGAGAGAGAGAGAGATGGAGGCAGAGAGAGAAGAGAGATTTTCTCATTTTCCCACTTTGCTTCAATTTGTCCCCTCAGTTTATTAACTTTGTAAAATCTTTCAAAAATCAAAACAGAGCCTCTTATGTGCTCTTATAGTCCCCTGGCTTCACATTCTTGAATTGTACTATGTTATCATTTCCTGCCGATGGACCTGTCTTCTCCAGCTAGATAACAAACTCTCCTAGAAAAGCGGTAAGATCATATTCATGTTGTGCCTCTACTGCCTTATCAAGTGCTAAGTTTTAAAAAATGAGTACCAAGTGTGTAAGTGGATGTTAAATGTATACATAGGGAACTGCTTCTTGAAACTATATTGTTATCAATTTTTTTTGTTTGTTTTTCTGAGATAGGGTCAGGCTGTCCTTGAGCTCACTTTTATAGCCCAGGCTGGTCTTGAACTTGTATTGATCCTCCTGCCTCCGCCTCCCAAGTGCTGGGATTACAAATGTGTGCCACCATGCCCGGCAACAAATTTTAATCATTTCTTTATAAGGATCCCTATATCTCTCTTTTCAGAAATACTGAGATAGACAAATGAAGTATAAATAAAAAACCAAAAGGATACAGTACAAAGTATTATCTGTTACTAATGTATTTTTTTTTATTTTAGATCTTAAAATTGTTTTAACATGTGGAAGTCCTGCAGGATGACTTTTAAAGTATTCTGTATGACCAATTAAATATTAAAGGCATAAAAAGAACTAAGTATTCATTTGGTGATGATCTAATATATTTAAATTGAATTGGCAGCTCATTATAGTGACTCAGACATAGAATTACTTTGTCATAAATTATAGGTAATCTGTATTTTCACATTAACTCTATTACCAGTAATAGGGTTTTAATGTGATACCAACCCTTTGATAAAAGAGAAATCCTGTTACATCTAAAAACATATAAGACATGAATAGAGGAAAAAATGGGAAGAGGGAGTTTGAAATATCTAAAGGAGGCTGAAGGATTACAGAAAATATCAAAATGGGTAAGAAAAAGGCACACACAAAAAAGACAAGGAACAAAAAAGAGAGATGAATGGAAAATAGTAATAGGATCAGCTAGAGAAATTGTAAGAAGTGAAAGATTATTAGGAAAAATAAAACAAATATAGAAAACAAATCAAAAATATGAAAAATATATAGACTACTGCTATATGAAAAATATAAAATGATGCAAATAAAAATGCATGTTTGGTCTTTGTGTACTTAAGAAAATTTCACAAGTTGCAAAAAAGAATGTTATAAAGTTATATCTTATATTACTTATTAATCATTAAGGGAAAACTTTATTATACATCCTGAACATGCTGTAGGATAGCAGCATAGCTCTATTGGCGGGGCAACAAGGGAAATTGTTTTCACTATCAAAACTACATGAAGGCAAAATATCACTAGGCAGTACTACCAGGTACATACCTACTGCAGTGGACCCTGTATGTGTTCCTTAAATTCACTGTGCTGTGCTATAATTGTACAAACCTGAATGAATGGGGAAATATTCAGTAGTTTAACATTTACCAAAAACAAAAAAGAGAAAGCATGTATCATGGTTACTTTATAGAAGTAATTTTCTCTTCAGTGGCATAGAATTTTATTTTCACAGTAACTTTCATTATTTTTTTTGTGGCTGTTGTAATACCTTTAAAATTCACTATTTATTGTTTTGGTAAAGAAAAATAAGACTGTATTAAATTACAAGAACTGGACACTTTAGAGGCTCACATGGAAAAGATTAAGGGGAATGACTTTCTGATTTATTTCTTGTCTTTCTTATATAATTAATTTTAATTCTACTTTATGGAAAAATGAGGAGTGAAAAATGCAAGCTCAGGACTCCTAGAGTAAATCACTATATTAAGAAACCAAAGTTTCCGTTTAAGTAAGAATAAAGGTGATTTTATTTTCTGGCCTATCAAAAATTCAAGGTATTGATGTTAAATTAGATAACATAAATAGGGAGAATATAGTAGTAGTCTACGTTTTCAATCTCCTTTTTTAGATACATTCAAATTTTTTAAAATTCATACACATTGTAATGGGGAAGTTTTTAGATGACAAAAATAATAGGTAAAAAGCTGATACAAGTATAAACATCAATATATCTATATCATTCATGGAAATTTATTTGTTAGTATATATGCTTTATATATTAAAGCTAGCATAGAAATGCATATATACATGTATTTTGGGTTAAATCTATTTTTTGAAATGAAACAGCTAAGTATCATTTGTGGGTGATAACAAAAGGAAGCGCATTTATGGAAGAGAGAGACATGGTATTAAATACAGGAATTTGGCTACAGTACTTGATTTCATGGCTTTGATCACAGAGAGAGTTGTATAAAGGAAACTGTTGCCAATAGACATTAGAGCCGACCACAATGCTATTCTGACTGCATCCCTACAACTGCCAGTTCTCTGTATTAAAACCAAAACTATGACTATTTCAACCTTATTTCTTTAATTACCTCCTTCTCCCAAAGAAAGGTGGACTTTAGTGCATCAGCAGACAATTCATTTCAGAGACCTAGGCTACCATAAATATTTAGCTGAGGATTAATTCTCTGACCATTTACCTATTTTGTCATTCCTTCCTTAATTAAGTTCCTTAATTGAGGAAATAAATATATCACAATATTGAACAGGTACACATTCTAAAGTCTTTCCTTCAACTGAATCAACCATAGTTTTTAAAACATGTCATTAAATGCTTTCCAAAGATAATCAATAATGTAATCTTTCAGCCAACTTACAGTTTTGTACAAATTATAGTGTATTCATATCCCTAGTTTTCTTTAATGTCTTATATTTCTTACCTTCTCTTTCCCATTACCATTATTATAACAAATGCATATTGTCATTAGTTATAACTACCTACATTGTGAGGTCTGTGGAATACTGGAAACATTTGCTGTCCAGTCTTTATTTCTATTTTATTTTATTTTATTTTATTTTAGGGAAGGGTCCCCAGGATGTTCTGGGTCTCACTACTAAATTGGACGCATAGTGATCTATCTCTTTACAGCCTCCCAAGAGCTAGGCTTACAGGCCCGCCACCACACCCACTGTCAGTTGCCATCCCAATCAGCCCCAGTAGCAGGGGCAGGGTGGGGAGCAAAACCCTGGCCCCTGCTCCTGATTGCAGCCACTTTAATCCACTAAACTATTTGTCCAGCCCTTGCCCAACTTTTTAATCTACTGTCACACAATATATTGTATTCTATAAAGACAACAAACACTGATGCTTTGATGGTTTAAAATGTCATAAGTGTAGATTTTAACCATCAGAGAAAAATTGTCAATATAAGTTGAATAATATTTTGAGAATATATTTTTAAATAATGTTTAATGTATTATTTCAGTCACAAAATTTGAGTCTAGTAAAAGGTCACGTTTGCAAAACTAATGATGTTTAAAAATAAAAAGTGCAAATTGTACAAAATACATGCTGTTTCTATACTCATTTCATGTCAAGTCCCCTTATATCTCTGAAATGACTCTGTAGCTAGACACAATAATGGAATTTAAATAGATGTTCTAGTAATTAGTAAAAGCTTCCAAATTTTTCCACTAGATGAGATTCTTCATTGTGAAACTAAAGAAACAAAAGCTGCCCATTGTTATTATTGAACTTCTAAGAATGCATGTTGATTAAGGTCCTTCAATAATGACATAATGACTTGATTGAGCAACCAGGCCTAGAATGTAAATAAGACTGCCCAGGGCCCAAGAGAAACTCATTTGACCCAGCAACAAGGCCCAGCATGTGAACAGAACTTCATCTATCAGACAGGCCCAGTGGAGAAAACTGCCACAAAACTCCTTGCAGAAAGACTAGAGACAAGACCCACCCCGCTGATCCAGGAGCAGAACATCTTGCCAGAGTGGCACAGCAGGTTCAGCTGAAGCAGGAAGAAGTGGAGCTCAGCCACCAGACCCAAGTCACAACTTCTGGAAAAGTTTGACCTTGGTAGATGCAGACCTTGTCCTAAGGTAAGAACTCTACCAAAGCTCTACACCAAATGTGTAGAGCAGGGCTATTCAAAATGACAAAGAGAAGAAGCAAAATGTGCTCTCAGGCACTGAGCCCACCCAGAACAACTGCAGGAGACAATAGCATAGATGACATTGGAAATCACATGTCTGAAATCTCTGAAATAATAGCATCTAAAGTAAAGAAACAACTGCAGAAAGGCATAGAGGAAATCAGATCAGAAATAATCGGAAGTAAAAATAAAAGAAATGATAACTATAATGAAAAAAAGCACTAAGTGCTTCTAAAGAGGTCACTGATAAAAAATTAGAGAATAGAAAAATGATGGAATCCTTGAATGAGCAATATAGGAAAGTAATAGAATGCAAGAAGTAGATTCAAAGTGCTATATAGGAACTTAAAACCTCAATCACAAGCTGGCAAATCCATTTCAATGAATGTGAAAATAGACTTTCAGACCTTAAACACATGATTGCAGCTAGTGAAAAGGTAAGAAAAGATCTCTTAAAAACAACTAGGATGTAGGAAAAAAATAATTCAACATCTGGAAGAGGATGGATAAATGAACAATGTAAGAGTCTAAGGCATCAATGAGACAGGAGTTAATATAAATGATATGAAAAGAATATGGGCAGAAATAATAGCAGAAAACCTCCCAAATATGGGGAAACAATTTGACATTCAGGTAACTGAACCATATCGAACTCCATAACATCAACTCAATGCACTCAGACATATAATAACTCAGCACTGGAACAGTACACTAAAAACTGCTAGAGAAAAGAATCACACATTTAAAGGAAAACCCATAATAATCGAAGCAGATTTCTCTTCACAAACTACGAAGTTAAGAAGAACATGGAGCACAAGGCTTCAAGTTCTCCATGAAAACGAATTCCAACCCAGACTGATAAACCCTGCAAAGCTCTCTTTCCACTATAATGGAGAAGTGAAATACTTCCAGGACAAAGAACAACTGAAGAATTTTATAATGACAAAGCCAACCCCACACAATTTAGTAAAAGATATTCTAGAGAGGGATTGAAATGACCACAACTCCATGAAGGAGAATGGAAAGAACCCACCAAATAAGGCAAACAATTAAACACAGGAGAAAAAGAGGTATACAACAGCTGTCTTTGAACTATTCTTTTGTTTATAAGAGAAAAATATTTCCAGTAGCATGATCTACAAATGAGCTTCTCTTGCACTTTATGAGTCATGATTATGTCTGGGTTTACAAGGTGGATATAAAGGAAATAGCAGTAGTTCAGTCCCACAAGTTACACTTGACCACCAATAAGCATCATGGACACCGCCCATGTACATGACACACTAGAACTTTGTGCGATATCCTATCCCCAAACCATTAGAAGTTTTGGTCATATATTTGCCATTCCAGTACTTCTGTTATGTTTTATTCTTAGTAATTCTTTACTACCATGGAAACTTTTTCTTAGTTTATATTTTTTTTATATATTAAGCTATTCAAATATTATGTGAGTACTCTGAGTTGATTACAGATTTATATATATTATACACAGCATTCTGGCCTCTAAGTTGGACTTATGATTGGATTTGAATTTTTGAATATTGTTTTAAGATATTTAATTTGTAGTTAATATTTAATTAATTTTCTGAATATTATTTAACTATCATTTTTTGTTTTGTGATTCATACTGTATCTTTGACTTACAATTTACTTATAAGACATGGTGTGATAGTTTCTCCTAGTGTTACAAACTTTAAAAAGAAAAAGAAAAAAATATAGGCATTCAAAAGAGTTAGGATAGATATATAGCTACTTTCTCTTAGATCATTGAGAATAAAAGTTTGTACTAATATTACCCACGAAAAAATGACATATTGTTATAATTTGTGTATAAATGTCCACTCAAAGCCATATGCAGTCTGGGGCAGCATCTGGAGTCTATAGGTGATTATTATGAGTGCACTTGCTCTGGAGCAAGTAATGTGTATTATAGTGTGAGGAGGACAGAGGGGTTAGCTAGGTGCCTGAGCTGCTGCCAATCTCTTGGTTCTTACTAACTTCCTCAGACATGAAAGTTTATTCTCTGCCATGTGCCACTCTGCCTTGGAGCCAGATGAGTGTGGACTGAAACCTCCACTAACTGTGAGCGAATAACCCTTTCCTTCATTCTATCTGAGTTGTGGGTTTTTTTTTTTCCAAGCAATGAGTGAAGAATAATTGAGATATATACCAATATGGAATTAAGCATCCAAGACAGTAAGACAAAAGAACCAACGGGGAAATCAGGAAGGAGCAAAGCAAGGCTGGGGTTGCTGTCACACCACACACATGCCTTACCTTTGTGAAGAAAAGGGGAAAGCATGGCAAGACAGATGGAAACCTTTAAACAGGAGTGAAATTTTAATTTTCACATGACCTTTAGAAAACCTTAAACCAAACTCACTGTGAAGGAGTTCACCTTTCAGTTCCAGCTTGCGTTTTCCTGCTTGCTAAGCAGATATAACAACTGGAAACCACACACAGGAAAATATGGTTTAAGTACAAAGCTGGCTATGGATCTCAGAAGGTGAGAACACTTGTGTCTACACAATGCTACACCTTTAGTTAAAGAAAATTTTATTTGGCATGAAAATGAAAATAAAACAATGACTGAGAGTAATTTATGATATTTTTAAAATGTAAAGTGTGATACTAAAAATAACAATTATTTGTTTCTACAAAAAAGATACTTTAAAATAGTCACATAATCAGAGTGACAGGAAATACTTCTGCATGTAAATTATACTTGCATGATTAAATTCAAACTTCAAACTCACTACATATATATATATGATATATTAGCTAATATTAATTTTTCTATTTCCTTATATGTAAAACAATTTTAATTATTCTTTTGGTCTTATAGTAAGTGACATTTATTTGGCTTTTAACACTTGAAAATATTAAAACTCATTATATTTAATATTATACTGCCCCATGGTTGTAGCCCATTTCACTATTAACAGTACAAATAATGGGTTATGATGTGTATGAAAATTTACATATATGGAATGAATAAAGAAATCTATTCCAGAGCCGGTCGTGGTGGCTCACGCCTATAATCTCAGCACTTGGGAGGCTGAGATAGGAGGATTGATGTGAGTTCGAGACCATCCTGGGCTACCCAAGTGAGCTCAAACACAGCCCTGTCTCCAAAAGAAAAAAAAATCTATACCACTTCAAGAGAGAAACAAAATGTCCGAAGAAAAAAATATTAAAACATTTTCTCTAACATAGAATGAAGTAGTGATTACCAGAAGGTAGAAATAAGCTTGAAGGTTTTTATATTTCATAATGACTATAATGAGTGTATCTCATACTTGAAAATTTCTGAAACCAAATATAATTCCTTCAATTCAAAATATTCCAATTAATTTTCCTACCATTTAGATTCACAAAATGTTTAAGATTTTTAGTACAAGATAGATGAGAAACATTATGAAGGAAAAATATGACATGGAATCCATGATTCTAATAGAGGTCAAAACTTCTTCCTGTTGGAAATTTTACAATTTTGTATACTTTGTGTGAAATCTCGTTAGAATGAGTCTTATGATCTCAGTGTGTGTGCATTTACCTAGAAGATTCAAGTTTATTTTTCTTACAGCAGAGTAATAATGATATAAAATAGTTCTTTATCCATTCATTGAACAATATGCATTTGGGATATTGCAAAGATTTAGCTATAACCCTGTGATGCATTAAACATGGGTGCCCACATAGCACTGTGGAAGATGCTTTTAATTTTATCAGGATGGTAGCAAGAAAGGTAGTGATGAATCAAATGGAACATGTGGTTTTAGTGTTTGAGGGATCTTCCCAACTGATTTCTACACTGTAAGTGAAATGACTTGGATATATATGTTCAAATATGTGCACCTAATTGGACATGTGTGTTCAAAAAAAAAAAAAAACCTGATGTGAGAAACCAAAAGTGTAAATGACAGCCAAAATATAGAATAGATATTTTGAAAGTGAAAGAAAATGTTCAAATGGGAAGGGGAACTAGGGAAGGCAAGAAGGAAAGGAAGTAATGAAAAAGGAAAAGAGGGGAAAAATGGAAAACAAGCAATTGTAAATAAGGAGAGGAAGAAAGGCCAAAGGGAGAAGGGAATGGGGGGAAAAGAATAAGTTATAGCATCAATAGGTACAAATTCCCTTTGAGGAATGTTATTACTACATATATTTAAATGTAGCCATAAAGCTAATTAATTACATAAATAAAAATAAAATACTGTGAATAAAGGGTCCTATGTAAAGAGGAACTTTTGGAATTAAAATACTTGATCTTTTTGATAACTCTGTCTCACTTCAAATTAAAACAATGCTTTTCCACAAAAGTAAAATTGTATATATATATATATATATATATATATATATATATATATATAATGCTTATTCTATTGAGCTATCTCCCCAGTTCAAAAATTGTATATATTCTAAAAGTATTTTCATTTTACTAAAAATTTACTATGACTATGGAAGCAAAATTGTTTTGAAGGTCATTATTTGTTAATGTGTACAACAAATTGTTGAATATTTTCCCAATCTTTGGATATATGGTAAGATTTCAATTATTAGGTGACCCACTAGTTCAATTTAAAAAATCTTAATAAAAATTTACTTTTAAAATTCCAAAGTAAGGGGCCGGTAAGACGGTGGAGGTCTAAAGCACCTGCTTAGGAAAGCTTAGGCAACCGCAGGGAGCACGGTTCAATTCCTGGCACCACGTACTGTGCCAGCCCCACACCCACCCCAAAGGCAGGCTGAGCCAGCCATAATACAAAAAAAAAAAAAAAATTCTGAAACACATTACATTCATCTTTGTTACTTTCCTGTAGAAAGTAATTGGTTTTCTAGATAGAAGATCTTTGTTTGAATACTTATTAGTTAAAATCTTTTCAAAATTTGTGGATTGTCTTTTCACTTTGTTGGTAATTTCTTTTGATGTGAAAAACTTCTCAGCCAGAGGAAGTCCCAGTTTTTTATTCTTTCAAGTGTTAAACGTGCACTTTTATTTTTGCCTATGAGCTGTTTGCCTACCCCAATTTCTTTAAGATTTTCTCCCACTTTTTCTTCCAGAAGATTTAATGACTCTCTTTTAATATTTAGATCTTCAATCCATTGTGACTTTAGTTTAGTGCATAGTGATAGACCTGAGTCAAGTTTTAGTTTTTGACATATGGAGAACCAGTTTTTACAGCACCATTTGTTAAAGAGACTATCTTTCTTCAAGTAAACATGTTTGGCCCCTTTGTCAAGATAAAATTGGCTGAGTGTGTTTCCATTTGCTTCTGCATCTTCTAATTTATTCAATTGATCCTCAGGTCTATTTATTTGCTAATACCATGCTGATTTTATCACTGTAGTTTTTTAGTATAACTTTAAGTCAGGAATTGTAACGCCTCCTGCCTTGCCTTTGTTGCCCAGGATTGTGTTTGCAATTCTAGGTCGTTTATTGGTTCCAAATAAATTTTAGGAATGATTTCTTCAGTTCTTTGACGTATGTTGATGGCATAAAATGGAAGCTAGATTAGTATGCTGAGCTGTAAAAGGCTTAAATCACCAGCTTCTAACATTATCAGTTTTGTCAATAACCCACTGTGATTGTGGAGCATTGGCTTATGTATACAACTACTTTCTCTTAGTTTAATGAGAACAAATTTTTTTGTACTGATAATGGTTAGAAAAATTATCACGTCTACACACTGTGCTCTGTATAACTACTACTAGGAGGACAACAATATGCATTGTATCAAATATTGGAAATGTACTACCAATGTGTTTTGAAGCTGTCACATTGTTATTTCTCATTAAATGTAATAAAAAAGAAAGTAATTGCTCTTCATATAGTATATTTATTATTTGATATATACAATAATTTTAAAATTTGCCTCCAATAGTTTCCAACTTTACATTGGTTAGGGCTTCTACATTTCTCTATTCAAAGTTTTAAATTTTTCTAAAATATATGTGAATAAAGACTATTCCTGTACATGCATATGATTAAGATATCTTTCACACACACACGTACACACATTGACAAGCTACAAGTGTAATATGATTTTTAACCTGATAAATTTACAACTTCAGTTTCCAAGTTAGTTTATATTTCCTTAATCTATTCACAAAGTACTAAATCCTAACAAAGCAGTTTATATTGGTTTTTATTTAGTATGATTTTTCTTTAAGTAAATGCATAAATTTAAATAAGTTTAATATTTAAATAAACGAACTGTGAATGTAATAAAATTTTTGCTGTTGTAAAATTTGCTGCTGTAGTAAAAAAATCAACCTATAATGCTGTTTTTCTCCCCCAAAGAAGTAAATTGAAATAACTAATCATGAAAAAAATAGTACAGCTGTTTCAGGATCTAGACAAGCCCATGTTGTTCCATTGGCAAATCAGGAAAAGATTAGAATTGTTTTACATATTTCGCAGGGGTCTGAGTTGCAAACATTTGCACTTCTGAAAATATCACATTTTAAAAATCAGACTGGCAAAAAAACACTTATTCCATCAACACCTTGTTATATGTGTGAAGACAATTAATTTAATCTGTGCAGTGTTTCCTTGTACTCAGAATCGTATGGACTAATCACTGTTAGAAGGTTTTCATCCACATCACTAACAGTTCAAGTGTAGATGCTAAGGAGGTTCTTTGTTCATAAAGACATGTCAGGATTTTGGCATATTTGAAAATTTCAATGGAGCATTTCAGCACATCCTTAAACTGGTAATCCAATTTATGAAAATATTTAAGAGAATGTTATAATAGAGACAAATACCCTTATAGGGGTTAAACTATAGCAAGCTTCGCACAGTTGTTTGGCAATGTGAGAAACACAGCACTAGAATTCATTTGTAAGACAAACACAATAAATAGCAAGATTTAGGTATAGCAAACCCACGATTGTATAAAAAAATAACATACTTGCCGATATAACTTCACTAACTTAATGTTAATAGTATTATTTATGTATAATGTTTAGAAAAATATATAAATCATAAGCATTTTTATTTAATTTTAAATTAATTTTAATTTGCCTTAAAAATAAGGAAAATTCATACACACTGTTCAGTCATCCTCATTATTAGCAAATAAGCATGCCAACCCTGTGGAGCAAGAAATATAATGGCACTAAAGGATATATATATATATATGTATATATATTCTTTTAAAATTACGTTTTACAATTTGTTTGCACATTTTACAATATTAAAGAATATTACTAGTACAAATACTGAGTTGGACATTTAAACATGAGGTTCAGAAGTAGAGAGATGTTCACTTTCCAACTCCAGTTTGTCCAGGATTTGAAGAGCCTTAACCAATAATATGAGTGCTCAAGGCACCTCAGGAATGTCGGAGCTATTAAGAAATTGCTGATACTGTTCTGATATTATGCTAGTTCAAATCATTCTGTATTTTATGCAAATTTGTAGAAATGTTCTGATTTTCTTAATTCTTTAGCTAGTAACTATGAATCAGCTTAAAAATGTAACTTGTATTAACACTTGATTGTTATCATAATAAATATTTTTCAGAATATCTAAGAATGGATATCCAGGTTAAATTCATCAAAAGGTGAACAATGAGCATGTGGGATAACTCACTGGAGTTAGCACCTGCTTAGGTAAGTGCAAAGGCGCTATTTCCATCCCCAGCACCAAATGGCCCACCTGACCTGCCCCCAGGAGCGCTGAGCACACCACCACATCTGGGTGTGGTGGTGCAGGCCTGCAGTCCTAGTGCTGAGGAGGCTGCAAACAGGAGCATCAGTACAGATCTGAGCAGTGTAGTTAGATCTTGTATCAAATACATAACAACAAAACAAAACAAACAAAAAAGGTGAATGCTGTTATCACAACAGCATCAACAGCTTATGTAGCCATGTGTAAAATAGTAAAATTAAATTTTTATCTTAAACTATAAAGCAAATGTAGTAAAAAAATTGGATTAAGTTTAAACATAAGTTTGAAGCTGGAAGACTAGAGAAATATTAGGATAGTATCTTATAGGACTGTTTTTGGCAGTAACCTCATGAATCTGACCCCACAACTATAAGCTGTATATGTAAAAATAGACAAGTGGAACAACAGTCAGTTGAAAAAGGTTCTGTATTAAGCAAAATGAATGATCAATAGAATGAAAAAGCAACATTTATGGGAGAAATATTTTCTACCCACCCAGTTGAAAAAAGTTCAATCTGTGAGATACATAAAATGTCCTTGTGACTCAACAGCCATACCACTAATTAATTAACCAAATTAAAGACCAGGCAAAGAATTTATCAGGCATTTCTCCAAAGAAGACATATATGGTGCCAAGGAGTACATACAAATGTTCAATAACAAGTCATCAGGGAAGTGCACATCAAATCCATAATGCAATATCATCTCACAACTGTATTAATGTTCTATCATTTGAGTAATGGTTCTCAATGTAAACATTCATCTTCTAACAGTCTACTTCTACAGTATGATGAGATAGACATTATATTTGCCCTCTTGAGTGGATTAGCACTCATAAAATGGCTCCAAATTTAGTGGGTGAGATAGCCCAGCGGTCTAAAGCACTTGCTTAGACAAGCTTAGGCAAGCATAGTAACCTCAGCTCTGTCCCTGGCACAATATACCATGCCATTCCTGCCCCCAGGGTAGGCTGAGCTGGCCAGACAAAAAAAAATGGAGCTATTTCCCCTCTTCTCTTGTGAAGGATTCAGCATTCCTTCTCCTTGAGATTTGCAGGAAGGAGGCGCAATCTTGAATAAAACGAACATTCCTTCTCAGACACTTGTCAAATAATTACCTTGATCTTAGTTTTCCTAGGCTCTAAAATTATGAGAAAATGTTTTTAAAATAAGTTATCAACTTTCACACATTTTGTTAAATAGCACAAACAGATTATGATCACAGTGTATATAAACCACAAAAATAAACAAGCAGATGTGGAGAAATTGGGGCATTAGTATATTATTAGTAGAAATGTAAAATAGTAGAAACACTGTGCTGCGGGAAAGAGTACAAATATGTGAAGTTTCCTCAAAAAATTAAAATTAGACCTAGTACATAGTTGAGCAATCCTTTTTCTGGATATGGCATCAGCCCTTCATAGCCATATGTTCTGCATTCTCAAAATCACTCAACCATGGTTTGAAAAATATTATAAAAATCCAACTTTACCATACATCTATAGATTTTTTCCTATAACTATTCCTTTTGCAATATGACATACAAATGATTTACATAGCTTTCATACTATATAAGGCATTCTAATTAATGAAAATGTGACTTTTTTTTTTTTTTTTTGTCTTTTTGAGACAGGGTCTCACTGTGCAGTTCAGGCTGGCCTTGAGCTCACTTTTGTAGCCCAGGTTGGTCTTGAACTCACACTGATCCTCCTGCCTCAGCCCCCCAAGTGCTGGGATTACAGGCGTGCACCACCATGCCCGGCTGTGGTATAAATTATTAAGCAGTGAATGAATTACTCTCCAGTCCCTGAGACAAAATGCACAACGATTTCAATGTAAAGGGAGAGCGGTTCATTTTGACTTCTTGCTTAAGAGGTTTGAGCCACCGGCAACTGGCTCCAAAAGAAGAATTACATGGCAGCAGAAGATCATGGCAACTGAAAGATCCTCGATACATGACAGCCACAGGAGAGGCCAGAGAGGAAGGTAGGACTTGAATATATCCTGCCGCATTACACTAACAGTGACCCCTCTTCTGAATAGGCCCTACCACTGGAAATCACCTTCAGCTATGAATTTATCCATAGTTAAATTAATCCATCAATAAGCATAGTGATCCATGACCCAATCAACTTCCAGAGATTCCAAATCTCAATTTATGAGACTTTTAGAAATATGTTAAATCTGAATCATAATATTCTAACACTGTCTCCTAAAAATCTCTTGTTCGTCTCATTATAAGATGTGTCCATGTCTCAAAGTTGACTATGTCTTACTAGCTCTGAGTCTCCTCAGAGAATCAAGTCAAACTCTTAAATGTAAACCACTCTAATAATTTTCAAAATGTTAATCCACAAAATCAATAACATGGAGTACATAATCCCATTCTAAGAAGGAGGTTTAGGGAATAGAAATGAAATGGGTCAAAGCAAAAAGTTTCAGTGGGCTAAATATTAAGCTGTGTAGCTCCATGCCCGCCTCCTGGCCAGACTGCAGGGTGAGGTGAACTCTAAAGGAGCTGGGCAGATCTGCTCCACTACAACCCTTCCCATTTTTAGTCTACATGGTAAATTTCCTGGGCTGGCTCCATGCATTGCCTGTGATTTTATTTGGCAGAAGTTTCATATTTTCAACTTTTTGGATCCTTCAATTTCATTTTCATAGATTAACAAAGTGGCTTCTCCTGGCTTCCTTGGCTAGCCTCCCAGGACTTGATTTGAAATTTGAGTGGAAGACTCTATGACCCTTCAGCTCCTTTTTAAAAATTTAATTAAATTTATTAGTAGATTTTAGACAAGTATAGTTATACTCATCATAGTAAGTTTGTACCTCTACATGATTGTCTCAGTTACTTTTCTCTGATTGCTGGGACAAAATACCCAATATCCAAAGGTAAGGAAAGAAAGATTTATTTAGCTCACAGTTTGTGGAGGTTTCAGTCCATACTTGGCTGGCTCAAAGCAAGCCTCTTTCCTTCCTCATAATGTGTTATAGGCTATCTGTGGTGTAGCACTCACATCCATCATCCCAGCTTTGGATCATGAATGAATCACAAACTCTACAAGCTGCTCCAATGACTGCATGAGAATTTGAGGAGGACAACGAGACACAAATCACAGCAATGATATATTTTTATTTTTTTCTCAATGCCCTCTCCTCCATTCCAATTTTACCACACATCTATAGACTTTTTCCAATAACTATTCCTTTCGCAATATGACATACAAATTATTTACATAACTTTCATACTATATAAAGCATTCTAATTAATGTTTCAATCCCTCTTCTCTTCCTGTAGTGGTTGACACATTGTGTCAGCTTGGCTGGATGCC
Source organism: Myocastor coypus (assembly GCA_004027025.1). NCBI lineage: Eukaryota > Metazoa > Chordata > Mammalia > Rodentia > Myocastoridae > Myocastor > Myocastor coypus. The sequence goes on from PVJA010019846.1 coordinate 20,822, forward strand.
TGGTGGTCGATACATTTTATCAGTTTGGCTGCATTACCTGGCTAGTCAGACTGTGAGCCAGCACAGACTCATCAGCCTGTAGATTGGACCCATTAGCTTTCCATAGCAGATTCTGCTGCCTTCTGTTGCAGACACAGTAGCTCACTTTTGGAGATTGTTCCGAACTGGTAGAAACCGGTTAAGACCAGTAGAGACCATTAGGGATGGACCACTGCAGCGAGTATAAAAGCCTTGGGACTGAATCCTTCAGTTGGCGGTGCGCAAACACTCTTGGCACACTTCCCAGTCTGAATCTGAGACTGGCACATCTTGTGTTCTTTGTATTATATCTATTCTTCTAGGAAAACCCTGACTAGAACAGTCAGATACAGTCACAGAAAGTCCCCACTTCTCTGGTACAATTATCTGTATGAGCCACTTGTCCTATGCCCTTAAGAAATTGTCTAATGTGTATAATTGAAATCACAACTTTATTTTGACTCATATTTTTTCACTATGTGATTTCTTCACTCCAAGGCAGAAAAATCATGGCAGGAGGGCATGCTGAGGGAGTGCTGCTCAGCCTGCCCATAGAAAGTAAAGAGAAAGAAATCGGGAGCAAGAGGATTACCATTTATGGACTGGAGTATACCTCTTCCAACTAGACCCCACCTAGTAAGTATGTTCAATATGAATTCCTATTTTACCTCTGACTATGTGTGACTTACAGAAAATTTTATTCTAAGCAATAACAAAGACGATGTTCATGAATAATATGAAAATACTTCACTGTTTTATGAGAAACTTGAGCAACTTAAGATTTTAATTTGCCCAGGGTTCCTAGAACCAGTCCCCTAAGGATTATTAGGCACTGATTATATAACTCCATTAATTGAAATCAAGATCTCAAAGAGATCAGTGTATATTTATATTCTTTGCCACAGTTTTCACTATCACCGAAATATACAAGTAGTCTAAAATTATTAGTATTCTGTATTTCTTAAAGTAATGTTGCCTCCGGGCGTGGTGGTGCACGCCTGTAATCCCAGCACTCGGGAGGCTGAGGCAGGAGGATTGGTGCAAGTTCGAGACCAGCCTGGGCTACAAAAGTGAGCTCAAAGCCAGCCTGAACTGCATAGCGAGACCCTTTCTCAAAAAAAAAAAAAAAAAGACAAAAAATAAAATAAAATAAAGTAATGTTGCAGTATGAGAAAATATGAATTAAAATGGAAGTTATTAGTGATTAAAATAGACCAGTCATGGAAAAGTGAATACTATCTTTGTCGTTTTTCTTGTTGCTTCTACAAAATATCTAACTTGCTCTGCTTAACGGAGAGGTTTATTTAGTTTCAGGAAGTTTCAGCCTAGAGTTAAAAGGCTCCAAGGCAGGGCAAATGGCAAATTGACCTGTCCGCGTAGAAATTGCTGAGGGCACAGCAGCAGCAGGTGGAGCGTGATCCAGGAGGAGGAGAAGGAGGGCTCTCTTCCAGGCCGTGCTCCTGCTGGCCTGCCTTTTCCCAGAATCATCGTTAGCTAAAATTCGTCACTCAGCTCAACCACCAGTAAGTATCACGTTGATAGGATTCAATAACCTTCAAAGAAAAGTTCCACGTTGAGGGCGTAATAGGAGACAAATTCTTTTCCAGAATTTCCCAAAATGAGCTTTTGGAGGTCATCTAGATATAAACCATAACATTTCATATTTAGTCCCCTGAAAAAAGCCTCCAAATAAACTTCTGCAGAATGAATTTATTACATGATTAAATCACCAAAGTCATAATAGTTTAGCATTTCTTTTTTTTTTTTTTTTGGTCTTGTTTCAGAACTTTTGTTTGTTTATTTATTTATTTTTATGGCCGGCTCAGCCTGCCCTAAGGGCAGGGCTGGCACAGCATGTGGTGCTGGGGATAAAACTGCAGTCCCTGCAGCCGCCTAAGCTTTTCTAAGCAGGCGCTTTAGACCACTGAGCCATCCTGCCGGGCCCCTAGCATTTCTGAAACGTAGAAATCCAGGGTCTCCTCTGAAATTTAAGGCAAACTCACAGAGAACAGTGTCTGAGAAAAATCATAATATAGCCAGAGCATCCTGACTAAGTTGAAAAGTGAATAATTTTTAAGCATCTGGATATAACTTCATGTCTAATTTATGATATTACATTCCATGTTAAAATATGTCAAAAGGAATATTATCTTCATATTTATTTTTCAATATATCTATACTTCAGTTTTATATCTATCCTTCTCTCTCTCTCTCTCTCTCTCTCTATCTATCTACCTATCTATCTACCTACCTACCTATCTACATACCTATCTGTGTATCATCTGTCTATCTAATCATAGTCTGTTGCTAATCATCCTTTCTTAGTTTCACTTTGAACAACTATGTATATGAAAAAGAGTAAAGTAGGCTGGTATGTTAAGAGCCTTTAATAGATGATTCCTTCTGTTTCCCATATCTCTGTGTAGTCACCTCCCACAGGCACACTTGCCTTGGCTCTGTCATTTGATTTCGTAATGGGAATAGTGAAACGAGATAGAGTTCTGCTGGGCAGTAAGAAGAGCAGCACCTCAGTGAAGTCAAGCAGCTCACAGTGGAATCTGCAAAGACACATTTCTTCAGGGATCTTACAAAAACGACTTGCCAGTGCCCTTTGACTTTCAGGGACACCCCCTCGTCCCATCACCCAGTGTCTGGCAGGCCAATGGCTCAAGGGTGAATGTTCCCTGAATTTACAGTGTAATTTTTTCCATAGGTTGGACCCTGGAAAGTCAATCCCGTATAGAATTCAGATTATATTGCTCATAAAAGTTTCCTGAGTACCCTTTAAATCTAGATAAAGTACCTCTTTGGTATCCTACTCAGGAACACTTGCAGTTATCCAGAGCCTTATTTCTTTATCCTATCTTTTACTTTCTGGCCTTCATATCTTTTGAATAAGTTGCTTTGCTTCTTTTATCCTCCATCTGCAGGTTCATTCTTCATCACTGTGAGATATGGTTGAAGCCTTCCAGTAACAACTTGACTATAAGGAAATTAGCAAACATAATGCACACTGAACTTAAAACTTAAACATTGGTAATTTGCCTCATTTGCTGCTGGCTGGAATTCTTCCACCAATCTGTAAGAAAACTGTTGTGCTCTGCTGGAATAGATGATCCAGTCCACGTTCAACTCCGAACCCAGACAGCAGTCAGGTCATATTAAATCATTTATCCCAACTTGAGCCACCAGAAAAGCATCAAAATTGTACATCATTCTAGAAATCACAATCAGAATATCAGATAGGGTCTGGCACAAATTATTCACCAAAGCAGAGTAAACCAAAGAACTTTAAATTTCGGATGCTTTCATTACATATAAATAAGTAACAGACAAATATTCTAGAGGTTTAGAGCCGTGCCATTTCCACTTGCAATCTGAAAGTCAAGAGTAAAATGAAGAAAATTTCTGAAAGAACATTTTTTCTCTACTAAAGAATAATGTGAGATATAATGATAACAGTGGTACTTAGATTCTATGATTTTAGAAAACAAAAGACCACATCTGTGTTTGGGAAGGATGGCTGCAGTCATGTTTGGCACATGGTGCAGTCTACAGATAAAAACAAGGATTTGTCAAGCACTTCTTTCAAGGATTTGTTAAACAAAAATGTTCATTAAATGGTATGGTATTTATTGTATTGTATTTATGAAACAGTAATCATATGATTTTTGACTAAGGGATGTCCATGGAGAACCAGAATTATGTGACAAATAATTGAGTTTTCATATATTTGTGCACACATAGGTGAATGTTCTTTAAGTAATAAAGAGAGTTTATTTAATTTTAGACTCAAAATACAGATGCATTAAGGGGGCAAATGAGTCATTCTAATTCTGATTTTTGGAGTACTTTTTTATAAAGGAGTCAGAATACCAAGGACAAACTAGGGATGGTAGCTTTCTGGGCCATGTACTTAACAATAGACAATAGACTTAACCTATTTGCAAAAGACAAGAATTACAAAGAATTGATAAAATAAACAATGGTAGTATTTACAGAAGTGTATTCTTTCTTTATTCTAATTTATTACTATTACTCATATGATGATATTATTTCATGTTAAAGTAACCAAATATGTCTATACTGTTGTCAATTATCACAAAAATTCTCTGTTTATATGTAGTTTTTAGTTTGTTTCTGTTCCTTTGTTTTTTTGCGATAGGGACTGGCATACAATTCAGGCTGGCTTTGAATTTACTATATAACCTAAGTTGACCTTGAATTCTTGGAGATTCTCCTGCCTCAGACTCCTGAGTGACAGAATTACAGGAGTACACCACTGTGCTTAGGTTGTTTATGGTTTTGGTTTTTAGGAGATTCCTTAAGTGAGGAGCTAATTATATAATCATTTTCAGGTGTAACTATAAAATGCTTATGCATAAGATCTTTGAAATATTTACCCTTATGAATATATATAATTCAGCATCATGTATTTTTATTTATTTATTTATTCATTCATTTATTTATATATTTAATTTTGTTATTTTTTTACAGGACCGGGGTTCAAACTCATGACCTTGCACTTGTCAGTCAGGCCCTTGTGCCATGGACCTATCATCCCAGCCCCGATCATGTGTGTTTATAATTATCAGTGAAAGAAGTGAATCCACATTCAGTATTACTTTTTGAACACACATGCACAATTATATTACTTCTAAGACAAATGATTTCCAACAAACTAAGACACATCATTATTTAAAATGTAATTGAAAAATCTCATTTTATTTTGAAGATATACATGAATATAATATTTGTAGGAACAAATGTAAAATGACACATAAGAAATATTTGAATTTCTAGGGCCAGCAAAATAGCTTAGCAGACTAAGCAACTACGTAGGAAACACAGGGACTGGGGTTTCATCACTAGCACCACATTCTATGCCAGCTCCACCCCCAGGCATGCTAAGCTGACCACAGAGACCAGATGTGGTGTTGCACACATGTAATCCCATCATGAGGAGGCTGCAAACAGGAGGATCACTCTGTGTCAGAGCTGCATAGTGAGACTCTATATCAAATACGTCCAAAAGTAAATATTTAAATTTCTAAGAAGTAATAGAAATTATGTACATATAAAAATTTATTTAAGTATAATTTTTTATCCTATTATATATACTTGGAGTTGATTCTATTATACATTAATTACTTTAAGATCAGATGTGTTCTATTTGTACATCAACAAATGAGAACATAAAGAAGATTTGACATTTATAAAATGAAGAGTAGTATTTGCTATAAAGATAGATGAATTTGAGTCATTTCTTAAAAAGTAGATATACCAGGAGACTGTGTTGGGTGCAACAAATCAGACTGAAAGCTTAAATGCAGCATGGTTTCTCTTATATGAAAATCACAATGTATAAATAAATTAAAAACTAAAAAAGATAGTTAATAGGAAATGGGAACATATATTTTTTTTTTTCAAAAGTGAAGAAGACTAGGAGAAGGAAGGGGTGGAAATGCAAAGGAACATAAGGGACTGCGACATGGTGCGACATGAGTCAGAGCTCCACTGTGAATATACTAAATATATGTATAGAAAATAAGAATTAAAAAATAAATCATGGGCTTGGCAGGATGGCTCAGTGGTCCAAAGTGCCTGCTTAGGAAATCTTGGGTGGCTGCAGGGACCGTGATTCAATCCCTGGCACCACATGCTGCGCCAGCCCTGCCCTCAGGTCAGGCTCAGCCAGACATAAAAATAAACAAACAAACAAACAAAAGTTCTGAAACAAGAAAAAAATAAAGATAAAATAAATCATGATGTGTTTACAACATGTTTGCAAATAAACTATTCGTAAATGTATTGAATGGCATCTCTGTTCTTCATAGGTATTAGACTAGAGAATGACAGACTTAAATGAATTATCAAGAAAAAGGTGCACATATAAATGCTTAAGTAAAATATACAGAACTATGAAACTAAGCCCAGTTTTTTTCTTTTACTGCATTATTACACAGGAAAATTAGCTATGAAATGATAAGACTTGGACATTGTGTTCTGTTTTGTCAAGTATATGAAGCTTCTGTTAACCAGACAATCACAGTCACCATTTGAGGTTTGTCCAGTATCTGCTCCTTGTTTATTTCTACAAGTAGAAGAAAATGCCACTCTATACTGCACAAAAATCCACAGGCTAAACAGGGTAATGCACATTTTAAAAATTATTTATTATTTTTAACAGCAGAATTATTTATTTATTTATTCATTTATTTATTTGTATTATGGATGGCTCAGTCGACCCTGGGGATGGGGCTGGCTCAGCATGTGGTGACGGGGATCAAACCGCAGTCCCTGCAGTTGCCTAAGCTTGCCTACACAGGTGCTTTAGACCACTGAATCATCTTACCAGCCCCTAAAAATTTAATCTTATAAGTAATTCCAAATATATAAAGCTCTAAAGTTACAGATAACAAATAGGATTGAAAGATCATTTGATTTTTTTTTTTTTCTATTTTTATAAATTTGGTAATTTGGACTAAAAAAGATTCTCAGCTAACCTGAAACTCTAAACTAGCATTTTTCTGTCCAATTCCTTATCCTCTTCGTGTTTTAAATTCTTATTTAGCAGGCCAGGTTACTTAGGTTGCTGTTGCTGGTGCTATTTTTGTAGTAATCACGATTAGAGAAAATGTCTCAAACAATACTCAATAGCAATATCCTTAAGTCTTACTGTGCAATATCTATGCAGAAACTTACAAAGCTTATTTTCTTGGTTTGGGAGCCATGAGGGGATTGGTGGGACACATTGCCTGGTGGGTCTCAGTTGGTGTGGAGGCATGAATTTGGGTGATGTGCCTGTCCCTGGGCCCTTAGTGTCTGATACTTCTCCCATGATGTGGCTCCCAGTGCTAGGAACTAACCATGTTTGTTCCACCACCACCCTCTGTTCTTGGGTCCACCTGACCATGGTATGAGTCCCGTGAAATAGCAAACCACACTAAAGCTCTTCTGCTTGAGTGAGTCTGCTGGTATTGTCTCTCAGCTACTTGAAATCTCATACAGTGTCTTTCTTCCAATTTTAGACAAAAATTTGCAGGACATATGCATAAGAGGAGAAGCTATGTTTTATTTTTATTTTCCTGTAGTAATGACCTTGAGGTTTTGAAAGCAAATTTTCTGCTTACACTATGAAACATATTATGCTTTGGCCATATTTTCTTTTTCTTTCTTTCTTTCTTTTTTTTTTGCATCAGAACATACATAGTGGTGAATATAAAAATTACTTCACCAATTTTGTGTATATGGAAATTAATTTTAAAATGATTCACTGATAGGAAAAATAAATAATAAAATGACACACTTCCCCATCTGACTCTGGGACTGGCACATTGTGTGTTGTATCTGTTCCTTGTATTACATCTGTTTCTCAAGTAAAATGCTGTCTAGAACACCTGGGTTCAACCTAAACTCCAGACTGCTGCTCCGATAGAAGAGACCTTCGTGAGAACCAATGAGAAGGAGCCTGAGTGGTTGATACCTGTTCCCTATGAATTCATGGCATAAGCTGGTGATGGAGCTCTACCATTCACCACCTAATTTGAAATTAAGTGTTCTGGGTCCTACTTAAAAATTAAACAAATAAAAATCAAAAAACAAATAAACAAACAAACAAACAAACAAACAAACCAGCCTGTGTTGTTAGGATAGTTTTATTAATTGAACAAGTATATAATGCCTTTTTCTCAGACACTAATATTTGGAGCAAGTTTTCTTTCTATCTAGTTATCTGTATCAGGGCTTTACTCGTCAGTGTTTTACATGCTGAAAGATAGTAACTAGATATTATGTAGGTATATAATCGAATGGTCAAATATTTATATTGTCTTGAAGATCCTGTAAATCATCAGGGTAAAAGATGTATCACAATAAATAGAAATCACTTCAGCTAAATAAATGGAAGTCTATTTCAGTTAAATAAACAAAAATATATTAATAAACATTAATTATCTGGTGTCAGATTTAGCATAGAAAGGAAATTCCAGAACCTTAACTGGTTGTTATTGACAGATACGCATAAGGAGATAGACTTTGGTGAAATAACCATGAAAACAGTGCACTACAATGAGTCCCCTAAGTGGTGCCTGAGGGCTTGTTAGTGCTATGGTTTGGTGCTTCAGTGACCCCTAGAAGCCTAATGATTGTAGGCTTATTTCTTAAAAAGGTTTATTGGAAATTTGTGGAAACTTTAAGGGAGTAGGGTGGCTAGGTCTTCTGGAGACTCAGGCTGCATCTGTGAAAGAACGTGGCTCTGAAGAGGCCATGAGATGCTGGTACTACTTCTTATTTAACTTTCTGCCATCATGTTCAGTTTTGATATTGGCCCCAAACCAATCGGAGTAAGTAACCATGGGCTGAATCCTCTGAACCTATGAGTCAACATAACACTTTTGGGGCCAGTGGGAGAGCTCAGTGGTCTTAAGTGCCTGCTTAGGCAAACTTAGGCAAGCACAGAGATCCTGGTTCAATCCCCAGCACCACATGGTGCACCAGCCCTACCCCCAGAGCAGGCTGAGGTGACATAACATAAATAAATCTATAAAATTTTGAAATAGTCGAGGCTTAAAAATAAATAAATAAAGACATAACACTTTTATCGTTTTAAGGAAATTGTATGATATATTTTACTAATCAGCAACAGAAACCTAGTTAAAATGGAAACTGAGTGACTTAGTTGAATTATTTAAAGAGAACAGTAAAAAAAATACAAAAAAAGAGCAAGGAAAGCAAAGTTGTAATCTCCCACCATTATGCACAAGATGAGAGGTATGCCTCTAATGTTGCAGCACAAGTTTCCTGATTGTTCCAAAGAATTTGGGGCTTTCTTTTTCTTACATCTGTCTGTTCTTGGCTAATGGCCACTCAAGGAGGTGCAAAGTGCAGGTACCTCTAGCTTTCTTGGCTTGTGTACAGTGCAGAACCTAGAGATTGCAAGTAAAAGTTGAAGCCGGAAAGTTTGCAAATACAAGTTAAGTATAACAAAATGGGGGACTCACAAACATCTGAGTTGTGAATGAGACAACTACTATTGCTTTATGTTAAGCAAAAAGAAAGAAGAAAGAAAGAAAGAAAGAAAGAAAGAAAGAAAGAAAGAAAGAAAGAAAGAAAGAGCCCTAGGTCTCTTAGTTTTGGTAAACAAAGAAAAGAAATTGGTCTTCGAAGTAGAAACACAGGACAACTATAGATAATCTAAGGCACCTGAGTCAGGATTAAAAGTCTGAGAAGTTTGAGAAAGCCTCCACCTTCTTCCTTGTTTACAGCTGGCTGCTGGTGGCAGTTAATGCTTCTTGTATCAGCTACAATATTGAAAGTACAAAGGTCAGCTTCTGGCAGGCATGGGGTTGCTCCACTTAACCCCTGTGTTGACAGGAAGTCTTTTCTTTCACTGATGTTTTACAACCCTCTATCAAGTGCCTATCCCACAGGAATTCGCAAATTCGTACTGTTCAAAACTGAAATACATCTCTTCACACAAATCAAAATGGTCTTAGGGCCCTGTACTTGGAGATTTAGGTTAATAAACACACAGTGGTTCACAAATGAAACGAAGCCCTATTTTTTCAATTTATCCTAATTTTCAGTCTGCTGAATTTGCCTCCCTTTATCCACTTGTACTTTATTTCAGTTCCTGGCATGGCCATAGAGCTGTTCCTCCACCTTTTAAACTAAACGTTTGATTAAAGAACTCTTACAACAAAAAAGGATCATTGGCTCACTACTAACTCAATATTTATAACTCCCTTTTCTAAGATCCTCCTAAATTCAATATTACAATCTAAATTTTATACATATATTCAACTTACTAATTTACTAAGACAGCCTAATTATTTGAGCCTTCAGATATACCATAGACTTATTTAATCTTACTATTGTTTTCTACTGGTTATCTTTTTGGTTATATAGGTGAACATCACAGTACAGTCCAAAATCATCTATGTGAATCCCTCTATATTAAATAAGACTTATTTAGTTACTTTTGCATGGGATACTGAGGCCTTTTTCATTAAATCATATTATAGAGTATTATATTTGAAACTATACATTTTACTCTCTATAACCAAACTACAAAACTGTTCACACTAGAAATAATGGCTCAATTACTGAGTCTCAGGATTTTATGTACCATGTGATATGGTGTAATCATTTAGTGAGGGTTGAGATGGAGTTGAATGAATTAATTACACAAATGCCTTTCTTTTATTTTTTAACTATACGAAAATGAGTGCAGATTGTCTTAAAAATTCTTTGTGTCTTTCATTTAACCATCACTTATGAATACTATTGAATGATCTAGTGCTAATACTCTGAAATTTAATTCTGCCATGCTAGCCTCTGCCTAGAGTAAAATAAATTATAAAATGTTGTTAGGATAGATCATATTAGATTTGAAAATTTATCTAGGTCACAGATTGGTGTGAGTTTATCATAATCAATGTTAACCACTTTTGTGTTCATAATGACTTTAACAATTTATCAAATAATCTAGCGCCCAGTGACGTAAGAAAATACAGGCAATAGCAATGAAGAATTCACCCTAAATTTTAAGTACTTTAAAAAAAACAGCAAATTCTATTAGTGAATGAAGTTTTTCTCTTTATTTTTCTATGTATGGATAAATTCTCAAGAAATAATACAAATATATGCATGATATGAGGGGGCAATCTTTTTGTAGGACAGACATAGAGTCCCCTCTAGCTGTTAGACACCTTTCTTCCTCCCTAGGAATACTGTACACAAACATCAACATATGCATATGCCTTTGCTTCTGTAAGAAGACAGAACAACCCTATAGCTGAAAACAATATCCTCGTATGAACAATCATGTAACAGTATCAGAGATTTCTGAAGTTCATTTGCAACATAGATTTACCCCTTTCTCTTTTACTCCTTCCTCTTCCATTTTTTTTCCTTTTCATCTTCCAAGTCATCTATTATTCCTTCTTAAAACTCAATTCATCAGTAATTTCAACGTGAAACACTAAAGTACTACAGGGTACTTTACTTTGCAAACACCATTGCTATGTCTTGTGTCTAGCTGTCCCACCAAAGCTTCAAGCAGTCACTGGATTAAGCTTCTGGAGTTTGTGACCAATTGATGATCCAATTCTTGGGTCATGGGTGTGAATATCGCACCTGTCCTGGAGCAGATAGTCTGAACACAATGGAAGGAAATTAGACAGGCTTGCTGGCTGCCACAGTCACTGCTCCTTCTTTACTCTTTGCTGTTTTCTGTCTCCATGAAGTGCTGCCCTCTGTCATGTGCCACTCTGTCTTGGAGCCAGCTGAGCATGGAATGAAATCTCCACTGTGAGATGAATAAACCTTTCCTTCCTTATTTTTGGGTGTTGGGTATTTTGTTCTAGCCAAGACATACCATTTATATGGAAAGAGTAGAAACTGAACACAAAAATCCTGGATATTCTAGGAGAGGAGATATGTCTGATCATCAGATTTTGTAGAGTTTTTGACAATAACAGTAACAACAAAAAATGATGGGATCCTAATCACAATGAGAAACATTCACCACAAACTCTTCTCACTATACCTTCCAAGGAAATGGTTCTCCATCTTTGTATACAAGATTCTTCTATTTGTTACTGAGATAACTCACATTTAAATATGAACCATTTATTTCTTCTTTATTTCATATATTTGTCTAATAACTTGAGATCCACAATTCTACCTCAATGAAATCCACTACAAGATTCATCTCAGACAGCTCAAGGAATTAGATGTAACTTTTCATTTTTTGAGGCACATGCCCAGTGTCCATCTCTTATTCAAACACAGTAAGTCTCAGAGATGTGATATTTTCTCCTGTTTCCTCCTGCTACTTTCTCTTTTTCAGAGGTGATGTTGTCCTTACACATTTATGGTTTCCCTTTATTTTCTCCACTGCCACAATGAGTTCCTTATGAAAAGTATAGTCGTCTTAGTGCCTTCTACCAATGTGCTCACTGCAACACAGGGAGTGACGAACGGGCAGATGTCTTTCATGCTGTCCCTTCCTTTCCCCTGCCTTCCCTAGGTGCATGTATAGTGGAGTGACATTGACATCTCTTCTCCATTACGAAGGGGCATAGACACAGAAGATCACAGATGCCTACAGAACTTTTCATACATAGACTTTTCCTGCCAACAGTAAAGAATACATTTTGCAGACATAAATACAACTGTCTATTCCAGAAAGGATTTAAAATTCATTAGGTAGCACAAATCATTACTTATTTACTTATCCACTGAGAAAGCAGTATTAATACTTCAGATGCATTCAAATTCAACTAGTGTTAAAATCATATTCTATCTATTCTCATGCTTCTTGCTAAAAGTAAATTCACCTATGTTTATTTTATTATTTTCATATTTCACTTATTATTTTATTAGTAATGGATATATATGTATATATGTATATATATATACATATATATATTTTTATTTATTTATTTATTTATTTATTTATTTATTTATTTTCACAAGGATCGAACTTTACCTAGTGGATCAAATCTTAAACACCAAAATTCCTGATACCATGACATTTTAAAGTTTGCTTTATCTTAAAATTCAAAGTGCCATAATGCATAAAAGTGCGCCAGACAGAAAAGAATTTGGGTTATGCTCTAGGAGACAGCAGAGAGCTCTAAGACCAATATGGAGAAATGAAAGTAAAAACTCTCTAGAGCTCATGTTTTATTTAATTAGTAATATTTCTGCCGGAAGAGAAGTGATGCTGTAAGTTATCGTCTATCAATGGAAAATAAATATTTTATTTTGACAGTGCTGCATGACATAAATGTAAAAACCATCTTTGTCCTCATTATATTGAGGTCAAAGTTTCTGATTTTTAAGACAATACTAAAATACAGTGATGTAGAAATCATATAACCTCTGGAACTAGTTAACATATCACATTTTATGTGTTCTATTTTTCAAACAGATTAATATGATTATTAAATCACATATTCTAATTGAAAAACTAAATAGAAAAATGAAGCTATCAGTTAAACATATTGGAGATTAAGAAAAGTAAATCTTTAGTTAAATATTTGTTTAAATGTTTTAAATATATGATCTTTTAATTAAAAATTAGTTTAATGAAAGATAAAAAAACTATTACTTTGGGTGTTTTTTTATTTTTTATTTTTTTATGTTACTGTTTTATAGTCTATAAGCCAGAAGTATGACATGATTGGTGAATATATTAAAAGTCATTGAATTCACAATTAACTTTTTGGATTCTAATTCAGAAATATTGATATCTAGGCTTTTGTATTTTCTATAGTTCAGCAAAAATATTTCCTGATCATGAAAATTCTTTGGAACATTTAAAATTACAGCTCTTAAAGTACTACTTTTTAAACCAAAAAATGTGTACTAAGGCACTATTTCTTGAATACTTTATAAAATTTGCCTGAAATGCAGAAATACTTGGGCCTGGAGAAATAGCTCAGTGGCACAAACATCCCCCAGGTAAACACAGTGTTCTGAGTTCAATTCCCAGTACCAAAACAAAGAAGAAAAATCTGAACAGAAATGCTATACTATTTTCTACTTGCCTTAGAGAAGTCTAGTAGTTTCATTAGGCTAAAATCATAAACACATTTGCTAAACACTTAGACTGTCTGAGCAGCAACTCAGACTATAGCGGGAGGATTATGGGGAGACAGAGAAAGAAAGCAGATGGCACCAACATCTGCATGTCATTCTATCTAAATTTAGTCTAAATCCACTCTTTCAAATATGCAGAAGGTAAATGATTCAAACAAATAACAAGTATGTAGTGTGTTTCTCAAGACAGAATGACATAGGGACTTTTTCTTATGAAAATGGAAGGCAAGGCCACATATGACATTCAGGTAATAACTATAGAGTCCAATAAACAAAACATGATAGTGTGAATGACAAATATAGTAAATAATTTATGTAAGATACAATTAAATAACACAGATATAGGGAGAGAGGTCATCAGAAGAGATTACCCAGTAGGAAATTTTTAAAAATTGGTCATTATGAACTACTTGGTATTTTGCAAAGTCCAGTAGAAAAAAAAAAAAAAAAAAAAAAAAAGAACTACAATATATTGGGTGCCATAATCTGCGTGCAGGAAACCTTTTGCTTTTCTTGGATGCTAAACAATTGCCCTGAGGTCTAGCATGGGCAGCCTCAACATCAATTCAAGCAACTGAAAAATTCATGCTTAGAAGAGGCTAAGACAACATTAATCAGCAAACCTTTTATTCAAGTGACAGAGATTTGGTAATATTTGTATTCATTTGAGAAATTTTTGTGATGCCATTAAAAGTCACACAGCAAGTAAAATGTGAAATCTAAGAATAATAAGTACTGTAAATCAGAGTAAAATGAAATTAGTATGTGTATTTCAGTAAGAATTTAAATTGGCTTTTTAATTTTAGTCAAAAGTACTTGGAAATTCAAATTGTTCCTTGATACTCAAAAGTATGCCTTAATAGTGATAAATGAATGGGTAGTATTACACACTAATAAAATTAAAGTAAATTCAGCATTTCTGAATTTAACCAAAGAAACAAAATTAGAATGTAGTAGAATGAGCACTTTCACACAAAACTACATTATAAGAAAACTATGTGAATAAGTATGGAATATAAGTTAATTTGCTTTATTTATTCCAAATGTCATTTGTAGCATAGAATAAAATGCTATAGAAAGCCATATCAATCAATGGCTCTACAATCTTATTTTTAATGTTAGCCTTTTATAAACTCATGATAGTCTCTACACATCTGTCTTTTCTTTCCTAAAAGAACAAATAAATATTGGGAAAAATCAGCCTTGTAAAAGAACAATATTTGTATTACAGTCTATTCTAAATAAACTTTGTGCAATGATATAATATTAGTTATCACAAAAATGTCTGCAGTTCTCCACTGGGTCTTTTTTATGGAAATGTCTATTCCCCTTTCTCCTTTTAAAACTTAATTTTTGTTAGTAATTCTAAATAGTGATATTTGTTTTGGGAAATTGGTACATGAATATAATATGTCTTAATAAATGTCAGCTCCATAAATTTTTTCTCAGCTCTCTCCTTCTGCTTTTCTAAGAATAAATCTGTCACTTACTTGTTGAAGCTGATAGATCTGATGCCTTCTTGGACCACTGTGTAACACTAAGATAGCTCCAAATACAGGACTCGAGACAGTTGATGTGATGTTCTTACACACCATAAAAAGATTTCTGAGGAAAGAAGGAAGTTTACTGCAGGAAGAGAGAACACATGAAACAGATATGAATAGTCCTAGCTAATCCAAAACTAACCAGCTGTCACCTGTCTTACAAACACACATACACAGAGGGCCATACACTTATGCATGATTGTATTGCTTCCATCTCAAAAAGCCCCTCAAAAGTCACCTTTGATGAGAGATGGGGCTTTTGGAGGTGAATGGCCAGAAGGAAGGGACTGGTTGACAGTCACTGAGTGCGAGACCTTGGAGGGTAGAGTCCTGTCCCCAGCTCATTCCTTCTGCATTTTGGCGACCACTGCGCAAGTGCATTTCCTTTGCAGCTCATCTTTCCACCATGCCATTTCGGTATTGGAGCTTGCCAATCATGGACTCAGACTTGTGAGGCTCTGAGCCAAAACAAACTTCTTCTTGCTCAAGTGTGGGTCTGAGATACTCTGTCTCAGAAGTAAGAAAGTCACTGAAACATGACGTATGATCCAAAAATATGTTAAAAGTTCAAATTAAAAAAAAATTAGTAAAAGACACAGTGCCATTAATCCATAACAAAATACTGACTCTCACTCTGAACACACATACTCAATTATTTTTGCCTCTTTTAAGCATTTCAGGGTGTTCTTTTTTGCCCGGCACTGATTCCAAATGTAAACCTTTCATAGTCATTTTGACTAGGGAGAAGATCCAGGAGTCTTACAGTGTTAGATGCTATCCACAAGGTGGATGAGGTGCACTATCATGTTTGTAAGCCTGTCTTTCAGTTGGGTGGCACTTGGTACCACTATTCAGCATAAATTCGATCAGTCTTTAATAAAGCAAATCACTAAAGAATACGTCCAGAACTGCTTCAAAAGTAGCAAGAATTATTGGAGGTACACCCAAATCAATGGTAAATACTTTAAGGAAAATAAAAGGTAATATTTCTTTTACTGTAATTGTTTTTTTGACTTTTTTTTCCACCTTTGGTAGCAAGAATCAAACTCCCAACCTCACACTTGATGAGCAGGCATTGTGCCACTGAACTATATCCCCAACCATGTAATAATTATTGTTTTTTAAAATTAAACTCCTGATGCTTATATTCAAGTAACAAATGGCCAACTACACAGATTAGCATTGTTCTAGGTATGGCTGAAAGGTTTACTGAGGCAACAGACTCATCCTGTGTGTGAGCAGAACTAACAAGGGCTTCGCACCTCAAAGGAATGAAAAGGACAACTAAAAGAAGGCTCATTTCTGTTTCTTTCAAGAAGCTTCCATTTTCCTCTATACCTTGGACATTATCTTCTCTCTTCCACTACAGAGCCTTGAGCCTTCTGATGAAAACTCACACAGGGCTGTGTCCTTGACTGTGTGCCCCTCATCTCCAGCAAATAGGCAGTGCTTTTACACAACTCCACCCCTGACTCTGTCTGTCCCTTGTAGGCTAATCTTGTAAATTTTTATTGTTTCACATATATTAAACGTGTTTCTGTAGAGAACTCTGATCCAAGCAGACATCATTATGTTTTCATTCCATCTCTGTCCAGGAACTCCAACCTCATGAGCCAACCCAAGCCTTGGTAAGCATCACCACTCAGAAGACCACATAGGCTACTGCATGTTACCATACACAAATTATTAGCATTTCTTAAAATGTAAATAATATTAAACAAAAATATTGCACCAATATATACATGATCATGTAAAATGCATATATTCTTATCTAATCCTAATAGCATAGAAAACAAACTGGGAAGAGTCAACAAACTTGGTCAAGATTAAAAAGTAGAATAATGGTGATAATGAATGTACTGTTCCACCAGAAATCAAGGCATCTACAATTTTTTAAGGCTCAAAATTATTCTTACAAATCAAATTACTACAAGGTGCAACCATTTTTAAGCTATAAATTACTACTGTTATTACGTGACAGCATTCAGTAAATATAATCAAACATATATATGTATACATATATATGTATATAGGTGTGTATATATATATATATATATATATATATACAAGAGAGAAAAAGAAATAACTTTTAAATGCTGAAAAGTGTTGCTAGATATGCCATTG
>PVJA010019847.1:0-37793 GCA_004027025.1 Myocastor coypus
TCAACCTTCAACTTGCACTTTTTGAGGTAAAATATTAAGAAAAAAATCGAATCAGTAACTCCCTCCCTCCCTCCCTCCCTCCCTCCCTCCCTCCCTTCCTTCCTTCCTTCCTTCCTTCCTTCCTTCCTTCCTTCCTTCCTTCCTTCCTTCCTTCCTCCCTTCCTTCCTCTTTCTGTACCAGGGATGGAACTTAGGTCCTCATGTTGCCAGGCAGAGGCTTATGCCACTGAGCTATCTCCCCAGCCACCCACATCAGTAATTTCTGATTGTTTCAGTGTAGAACGTTGCCTGTTATTGAATATGTATTTCCTGGATAACTAAGCACTTTGGTGGTAATCAAGGGGATAAGATGCTAAAGCAGAGAGACAAGATCACATTATTTCCCAATAACCTGTAGTCTTTAGGCTGTGATGTTCCTACGATCAATACATTTATCTTGGTGAGGCTAGCATGTATTTGTTTTGTTACACATCCAGCATTGTCAATGAGGGTATTGTTTATTATAATAAACTCTCCAAAAGGCAAAAAGTGCTCCTTTCAACCAGCATGATTTCCAGAAGTTTTAATGCATTTTCTAGAAAGAAAAACAATCAACCCAATAATTTTTTTTTCATTTTTATATAAAATTTGAAGATCTAACTAGTCTTCAGATGATCAATTTCCATTAAATACTAACAATGGTGATAGGACTAAGTAAGTCTTTCACCTTCCGCAGCTCAATAACTGTATATAAGTTCTAATTTTCATTAAAAACAATCATCTAAAAATACAAATCCTGGGGGCTGGTTCAGTTGGTTAAAGCACATGATTCGGCAAAGTCTCTCTAGCGACGGGACCACAGTTCGAGCTCCACCCACATGTGGAGCATGAGACCTGCCCTTAAGGCAGCCTTGGCCCTTCAAGAAAAACAAAACAAATCCTGAGATCATATTAACTGCTAGCTTTTATACACAGATATATTTATTATGCATATGTTGTGTGCTACCTTATTGGTCATCTAATATTACAATTAAGGTTTATCACAGAACTTTATATGGTATTTGGAAATTTCAAAGTTTATGTCAGAATTTAGTTTCTAAGTTTTTGATCTAATGTGGAAATACAGTTTTTTTTAAATTTTATTTTATTTTTTCTTGTTTCAGAACCTTTGCTTGTTTGTTTATTTCTTTTTATGGCCGGCTCAGCCCACCCTCAGGGCAGGGCTGGCGCAGCATGTGGTGTGGGGGATTGAACAGCGGTCCCTGAAGCTGCCCAAGCTTTCCCAAGCAGGGGCTTTAGACCACTGAGCCATCCCGCCAGGCCCCCAAGGAAATACAGTTTTTTAAAACCTTATAATTATAGCATCAAGCTGAAAGACCTTTTTTGCTGATTTTTCTTTTTAAAAAAATTTTAATTATTTAAAGAGAATATAAAATAGTATTAAAACATAAAAATCACAAATGATACAGAATTTCACTAAATAAAATAATATGAATTTTTTTTTTCTTCCCAGAACCAGGGATTGAACTCATGCCCTTGCTCAACTATCTCCCCAGCCCCAAATGAGAATACCTACTTCAGTAGCAGGGTTCAAATTCACAACATTGTACTTGCCTGGCAGGCACTTAGATCAGTGAGCTATCTCCCCAGCCCATAAATTTCACAGTATTTGTGGTATTGTGTAGTACTGTCTTCAGATTGAGATTTTTCTAAATGGTTAGAAATACTAATTTAAATTCAGGCTTCAAGAAATGTGTTGAGTCATAGACAAACTCTCCTTGAATTATGCTGAAGTTTTCTAAATTTAACAGGTTCTTTGCCATGCTGTGTTTCAAACCTGAAGAGCAAGATTTCATCACTGTCAGCCAGCTACATATTTCCATGCCTTTGACTTTTCATTTACATTATTTTCTGAGGGCTTACTAATACGCTACCTGCTAGAACCATGAGCCAGGTCCCTGATGGTAACTGAAAAATCTAGATCATGAATCTTGATGGAGGAAGGTGTCACTCCATAAATATGTAAGATGTCCTTAAGCCGAGAGATCTGTCATTTTGGCCTTACTTGTCAGATACAGAGAAGCAGAGCCAGTCTCCTGAGACACCAAGGCTCCGTCCGGGCTGAAGTCCTGTGAAGAAGACTTTACACAGAGCTGCCTACAGACCCCTTTCTTCCTGCTTATGTTATCTCAAGAATGTCCTGCAAAAGTGAGTGACAAAGAAGAAGCATTACTTAAATGATACAAAGGGAAAATCCCAGCAATCGACACTGCTTGAGCCTTAATCTCTGCAATGGGCCAGGCCAAGATATAGGGGTAGGAGATCCATTTAGATATCTTCTTAGTTAGGGAGTGACTCACACTTTAGTTCTATTGTGTGGAATTTTACCTCTTACTATTAGCTATGAATACAAATCAGAAGTCTGAGCTAAAAGTTTGGGCTTAGAATAATTTTCTCATTTATTCAATGTAATGCCTGTCTCCCAAACATTTAAACATTTTGAGATAAAATGTGTGAAATGCTCAGCATAAATTTTAAAGCTTGCTTTCTATGAAAATGATTACACATAATACCAAATAACTGCAATCTGTGGTTCTCTGGGAAAACAGGAAGAATCAAATTATTCATGAAGTCAGATTTAACATGGTTATCATTGGGTTATAGGAGAGTCCCTGACAGGTAAAAATGCTAGCCGTCAACACCAAGAAGATAATGTGACCTTAAGTTCCTTTGTGCTCTATACAGCTCCAGTAATTGAGCCTGTCTTCCAAACTCAAAATAGAAAGGCTGTGAGAATGTACAGTGCCCATAACTTAGTTATATTTAGGGAAATGAGATTTTTTTTTTTTTTTTGCCACTTGCTCCCATGAATGTGTAGGGGAACATTTATCAGGGAAATGGAGTTAATGTGTGTATCTTCTGAAAAATTAAATTGCAAAGAAAAAAAATAACAGAAGGCAAATAAAGTCATTTGTATTTTGAAGAAAGATTGTACCTTTTTTCTTTTCAGTAATAAATGTTGGATATAGCAGCTAGAATTTAGGTTAACTTTCAGCACATTTTTTGTTTGTTTCTTACTTTCATAGTTCTGACATTATTTCAGAGCTGGGAGGGACACTGAGTTCTGTAATTCAGCGTAATTCCAGGCAGACATTTCTCACAGAACTTCTCTGACGGTTATTCAGAGCTCACTGGAACTTTCTGTGTGAAGCAGACTGTCCGACTGTTCTTGTCCGAGTTTTGATTGGGACTCTCCACAGCATCTCTTCTACAATGCTGACCACATCCTTTCAGTGACAGAGAATGACCCTTCATTGCTGGGAGAATGGTTCCAGAGTCTTCACATGTCCCTTTCTCCAGGCATCCTTCGTCCCAGAAAGCATAGTAAAGTGAGCAAAAATGCTCTTACTCTTATTTACTTAAATGCTTCTTTGGAAAGTCAAATGCAAGTGAGGAAATTTCCTTGAAATACATATAACTATGGACTTAAAAATGGGCAAGTACCTCAGGGCCCACAGGGCAGGAAGCCATGAATCCTTCATACTTCTGGAGCACTCAGGTCATTGCAGGGGACATCAGAGGCCACAGAGCAGCATGGACTCCTAGAAATCAATGATGGGTGGATGGCCGAAGAAGCCTCAGAACAGGAAGAATGGTCAGGTGTTTCTTGGTTCTTTTCAATCAAGCAATGAATTTCAGGGTGTCTTGCTTGAAAAATGGAATGCAAGGGCTGGGGAGATAGCTCAGTAGAGTAAGTGCTTTCCTGGCAAGCACTAGGGCCTGAGTTCAATCCCTGGTTCTACCAAAAAAAAAAAAAAAGAAAGAAAAATGGAATTCAGAAAACTGGTTGACTAAAGGCTGTGGATATACTGAGGATCTTTTTATAAAGTTGTGTGTATCTGAGTGTCCCATTTTCCCAGACAGTGTCAACAGGACCAGTGTCACCCACTAACCTGGCAGGAGACGCTGTGACTGGGTGCTTCTGGTCATCCTGAGCTGTGACATGATTCTCACCAAGTGACATTACACAACGTCTTAAGCTCCAGAATTACTGTAATGATATCGGAGCCCCCAAATAACCAAGGAGGGAGTGATTTTATTCCCTTTTGATAGTTGAAGAAGCCAAGACTTTGAAGAAGCCAATGATTTGTTCAGGACCACAGAGCTGGGGGTGTCTGGATACGGGTTACTAGATGTCCTCTGTCCCCACCCAGTGCCTTTTCATCTTCAGAGCCAACTCTTGCCTGTTCATCCAATGAGCTGAGTGTTAATGTGTCACAACCCCTGACCTTGTCAACCCCACTTGTTCCGGCTGTGTCTTTACAGCATAGGTGGATTTGAGTCTTCAGGATGAATCCTTTAACTCCTTGTCCCAGAGGAACCAGTGGGCCAGAGAAGGAGCAGTCTGTGAAGAGCGGTGACCTGTGGTAGGAAGTGATTGTGTTCGCTGAGTCCGGTGAGGCTGTTTGCCTGATTCAGCTTTGGGGAGGACAAGTTGTCTTCCTGGAGCTGTTGTTCAGGGTCCAAGAATTCCAATTGCTGCCTGTGGGTTGAACCCTGGGGCTGGGAGCCAGATAGCATCCAACAGAAACCAGATTTCTCAAGAAACCCCATCTAGCCTCTGGCCCAACCCAGGGCTGCTTCCCAGCTCCAGAGAGTCTCACAGGGTGGGAGAACTGCTGCAGGGGCCACAACGGGCTGTTAAGCAGCTGTGTGGAAATCTCCACTTATACGTGTCTGGTGCTGGGGTCAGCTCTGTTCTACCAATGTTTGCTCTGTAACTGTGTTCCTCTTCTCCATTTTTGACCTTGAAAATGAGGCAAAATGTTTCCTTGGCTGCTCACTCAAAGCTTCAGTGTAATGTTTGGTCAGTGGGGAAGAAGGTAGCTGCTGAGGCACTGTGTGGAAGAGGGGCTGCACAGCCAGTCCCCCCTCAATGGGAACAGAAGGCCATGTCCAGGAGAGGGCCATTAGGCTGCTGACCACTACTTCTTCGTGAATCTACAAACAGCTTCAGGCCATATATCCCAGGCCACCAAGTAGAGTGAGGCCTTGCGTTATAGAAGAAACACAACTAGGACACTTTGGGGAAACTCTGAGGCTTGTCCAGGCCACACCGCACATGGCAAAGGACATGGACACTTGGTCCTATTAATGAGGAAATGGGGCAAACTGTGCTTTCTGCACCGAGAGGCTCAGAGTTTGGGAGGGAGAATTAGTGACAAACTAACACTGACAGAAAATGTAGCTGATTTTTTTTAAAGCCTCATGGAATCCTTTAGGAAGATAATAGATGTCATCATTCCA
Source organism: Myocastor coypus (assembly GCA_004027025.1). Taxonomy (NCBI): domain Eukaryota; kingdom Metazoa; phylum Chordata; class Mammalia; order Rodentia; family Myocastoridae; genus Myocastor; species Myocastor coypus. Next base: position 5,287 of record PVJA010019847.1, read on the forward strand.
TTGGAATGCTCTTAAAGTCATTGTGGCTTTAGCCAGGGCTAAAGCCAGTTAGGTGTAATGTATTTGCATGAGCCTTCTGGAGAACAGCATTGTTCCCACCTACTGCCAGCATGGACCCTGAGCACAGGGCACAGTTCCTGACCTGTGAGCCAGTCCTCCATGCCAGTCTTGCACTGATGGCCACTGAACACCAGCCACAGGACAGGTCTAGAGCCTGGAACCCAGCCTCAGGCTGTGTGAGGCAAAGCTGGCTCTCTACTAGCAGCCTTGGAAGTCACTCTGCCCAGCATTCTTGCATCTGTGGTCCAATGGGGACGTTGTCAATCGGATGGTCTTTCCTCTGCTCATAGGCTTCTGTTATGAATAGAGATACAGTTCAGGGTACCATGCAGAGGTACAGGGATGACTTTAGGTGGCATGGGATGGACAATAGCTGCCTATAGACTCACACAGTGACAGTGTATTCTCTTTGCTGCTCATACTTCAATCAGACCCATGGTCCCAGCTGGCGCTAATCTTGGATACTTTTCTAAAGCCATGCTCAGACTCAGCATCTTCTGAAGACAACAGCTTCAAGCTGGTTGTTAATTATATTGTTTTGTGTTCACTGTGCTTGTTTTTATAGTAGTTTCTTCCTACTTATGTCTAATGGTACTTATGTTCTAGCTATGCCTGATATGCACCTTTAAAATCAGTGTATTGTTTTATGATAGGTAATCAATGAAAAGAAAAATATTAAGTAAGAGGACAGGGGGGTCCATAAAATTCACCAGAGTTTGGAAAATACTTGCATAAGACCAATTGATGCAGACTTGAACTTGAACCCTGACTCTGCCACTTCCTAATCATGTAGCTTATTCAGGCCACTTAATTATTGTTAATTATATGAGATAAGAGGCGTGGGAATTCTTCTTGAACTGTAAGATAATAGTCAGTGATTACTTACTGTTGCTGCAAGTGAATCACTTTGTTGGGAAGGGCTGCATCTCAGCCACATTTGCAGCTTTCTTGTTGCTATGGCCACTGTGGGTGGCAAAGGGTCTGCAGAGTGCTGTTAGGACCTAGATACTGCGGGACAAACCTTGGGAGGCACTGCTGAAGAGAGCCCAAGCTCTAGCCAGGGCAGGAAGGGGAGGTTGGCAATCTTCCCAGCTCAGGAATTGCAGTTACCATCAGACCAATGGCTTCCTGATGGTCACAGAGACACCTGCTTATCTGTCAGCTGGGCTAGGGGAGGATCCCTAACAGCAAAGGGATCCCAAGAGCAGCTCTCAGTGGCAGCTAGAGAGATTCTCAGATCTGGAAGCCTGTCTTCTAATTAGAGATGGGAGTGAGGCCTGGAACCATGTGGCCAGCGCTACAGAGTACAGCCTCAGACTTGCTTTGGGACTGCCCAAGCCTTCCTCAAGATGCCAAGCATGTTGTCTGCTACAGAAACTATACTCTGATGGTCAGATCTGCTTCTTGCAAGCTCACAACTCTCCCTGGGGGCAGCGTGCATATAAAGTTTTCTCCTCATGGGGGACAAAGCTCAGCAGCCTCAGACCCTCTTGAGATAAGCCTGTGGGTTGTGCTAGCTCCAGAGTCCCTGTAGCCTCGCTGCCTCTGTGATGCCTTTAGCTTTCCAGTTGGGTGGGTGTCCCTTATGCAGGCCTACTTTCTTCATCCTCAGGTAACTGTGGCTGTGAACACCCCCTGAGTGCTTTCCTATGTCCCTATTTTCCTTTTAGAGTCCCTTCCAGTAGCACATGACTGATAACGAAGGGCCATATTTGTTTGTGACCATATATATGCTGGTGGCAAAGTGGAGACCCTGGGCTGTGCCCTCTGAGTATGTCTTAGAGCCTTTATGTTCTCTAGCATCCCCATTACTAACTTGGGATGTGTTCAAATTCCAGATGCTTGGGCAACATTTGATAGCTTATGGCCAAAGGGAGGGAGATAAGCATTCTCTTTCCACAAAGTCACACTTTTAAAGTCCAATCTTGTGATTTAACATCTGCCACAAATCAGGTTCTCTTCTAGGTACTAGAGATAGAGCAGTGAACAAAGTAGATGGAAAGTCCTGCCCTTGTGTGGCTTGTCCTCCCTCCAGTGTAGGACATAATAATAAACAGGACAGAGAAATGAACTACTTAGGAAATTAGATAATGGTGTGTGTGTGTGTGTAAATATAAATACAGGTGAGAGATCAGAAGAGGTTTCATTGAGGAAACATTTGAGGAAAGGAAAGACTTAAGGAGAAAGTGAACAAGAAACAAGCAGGACACTGGTTATTTGACAAATGACCATGCTATTTGTCAGGAGGTGGACTCTGTGAAGCTAGGAAGGGGAAAGTGTTAGAGGAAAAAGGAATGGCAAGTGTAAAGGTCCTGAGGTGGGAAAGAGGTCTGTGGAATTTAAAATAAAAGCATGACTACGTGTCCATAGAATATAAAATAGAAGACTGATTGTGTATAGGAGTAAGAAATGGAGCACGTGCCTTGACTCCTGGATCCAAGACAAAGACCAGCTCTTTTACTTCTAAGGAATACTTGACATCTCCACTTGACCTTAGCCAAAAGGCTGAGAATCACTGGACTCAACATCTTGGCTGGCCCAGTAGATGACCTGGCAGACCCTATCTGAGGCCATCTCCAACTCTGGTTTTCTCACTCATCCATTGCCTAGTTTTATTTTAAAATAACAGGCTTTATTGGAGTATATGTAACACATAATAAATGACACACACATAAAGCATATGATTTGACGAGTTTGGGCATGCATACACACCCATGAAACCATTCCCACAGTCAGCACTGAACATGGTCCCATCCATCTAGCATGTTCTTGTGTCCTTTTATGACCCCATCCCCCCATCCTCTGTGCTCTTCTGTTCCCAGGTAGATCTGCTTTTTGTCCTTGTGGATGAGTATGAATTTCATAGAACCTTAAGTAAGCAGACTCGTACAGTGCATACTGCCTTTTAATCTCATTACTTTCACTCCACATGGTAATTCTGATATTCATCTATGTTGCATGCTTTAATAGCTTGTCCCATTATAGCCTTGACTCTAGCCCCGCTTTGGCTATACCATAGCTTATTTGTGCATTCACCTATTGGTGGGCATTTGTATTTTCCTCTAGCTTTTGGTTATTACAAACATAGCTGCTATGAATATTTGTATACAGTCTTTGTATGAACATATGTTTTCATTTCTTTTGGATAAATACTAGGAATGGAGTGGCTGAGTCATATGGTAGGTCTATGTTTAACTTTTTAAGAAACTGCCAAAATGTTTTCAAAAGAAGTATCATTTTATATTCCAACTAACAGCGGATGACGGTTTATTTCATCTCTTTTAAATCCTCACCAGCATTTGGTATGGTCAGTCTTTTTCGTTTCAGCCATGCAAGGGTATGTGTGCTGATACTACTCTGCGATTTGACTTTTTATTTCTGTAATTGAGCGGTGGCACTAGACATTTTATCACGGGCTTCTTTGTCATCTCTAATTCTCCTTTGATAAGACATCTGTTTAAATAGTGTTCCCGGTTTCAAATTGGGCTGTTTGTATTCATTATTTAGTTGTGAAAGTTCTTTATAGTCTAGATACAACATTTTGTCAGATAAATTGTTATAAATATTTTCTCCCAGTTTCCTAGTTAGTAGATTATCTTTTACATGTTAAATTACCTTTAATATTTTTGCTGGGGAAAAAAAAATCCAACAAGCTAACGACCTGTGAGTTGCTGTCTGAACTCTGTTCTTTCCCAATAGGGTCTGTGTCTGTCTTCATTACTATACCACACTGTAATGATTGTTGTACTTTTCAATATGTCTTCCAACATTGTTCTTCATTTTCAATGTTGTCTTGCACAGTTGAGGCCCTTTGTATCTCCCCATAAATTTTAGAAGTAGTTTTGAATCTCAGCTTGCCTTTCCGTACCAGCATGGCTCTGGGCATTTTTGATATTTTAGGTGTCCTAGCAGAGTGGAGAGTGCAGCCCCTCTGCTGTGTACAGCGGGCAGGAGAAGACATCCTGGGTCTTTGTCTTTCTCTCTTTCCCTACTCCTTCTTCCCCCTCCTTGGGTAGTTATTCAAGAAATACTTCTGGCACTTACAATTCTCCAATCGTGGCCCATGTTGAGTGCATCTTCATGGTTGAGTCCCTTTCTCCTGTCAAGATACCAGCAATCAGGATTTGCAGTGCAGACAAGGCCTGTGGAACACTTTACTTTAATGAGCTAGAAGACTTCCTGGGCTGTTCTGAGGAAATTGTGCTATAGTCATGTGGAACAGGATTAATGTCTATTTGTAAATAAGACTCTACTTGTATCATTGTCTACAAAATTATCAGCTGGTGTCACCTGGTCTTATCTCTGTCAGTCATGTTAGGCAGCATCTTTGCTTTTACTGTTTTGTTTTTACTTCTGAAGTGTTGGGAGAGATCTTTATGTGATATATCGAAGAGAGCTTTGTCCCCCAGACAAAGTCAACAGGCACAGAATCCAACCCGTCAGCCACACCAGGGTTCAAGCCAAGGCAAGGGTGAAAGGTGTGAGGCCCAGAGTACACAAAATGGGATGGCAAGTGAGTAGCCTAAGAGGCCTGCCACATTCAGTTTTGGACTCTAGGGGCATTGTGATCCTAATAGGGGTCTTAGCACAGTGGGAAGTGGATGGTTAAAAGCCAGTGCACCTTGTTGCTCAGAAGCTTCCACTTCCAGCTGTGCCTTGCAGTCCCTAAATCCTTTTAAATTGACTTTAAAACAATGCAGGTAGGTCTTAATTAATTGTTCAAAAATCAAACTTTCTTTTCAAGGGGTCCATCTTGTGTGCCAGGCCCTGGGCCATGACAGTAGAGGGTGGCCTTGTGGGGAGAGGGGACAGCCCATAAATCAGGAGGGTGAAACAGATGCTGGAAGAAATTGTGAACAAGCACAAGGACCCCAGCACTGGATACTGCACTGGCCCTGGGGCTGTGGGGGGACTCTTTTGGTCACTGAAACTGGGTGTGGTGGTGTACGCCTGTAATCTCAGCACTGGGGAAGCTGAGACAGGAGGATCACTACTGTCCGGGCTGAATAGCGAGACTCTGTACCAAACAAACAAACAAACAAACAGTCTCATTTCATAGCCAAACATCAGCAGAGAAACATCCTTCTTTATGTCAAATGGACTCATGTTAAATATTGAGTGAAAATATTTTGGAACCTTCAGAACAGGCCCTCCTTATGAGATTTTAGTATTTAAGTGCATTGAAGAGGCACAGCTGGCACACAGGCTCTATCCTGAAGTGTGTGTGCATTTAGGGCTGTGAGGCTGTACCTGTGCCCGGGGCACATCAAGGTCTGGCCACGACTTTGCCCTTCACTACATTCAAGAAGCTAAATAAGACTTTACCAGCAACAATAACACCCATCAGTTATCTGTGCTGTAGTGTAAACAATGAAATTCTTATGTACTCAGACTCCACAAAGCCATTGCCATGGAAACTGTTTGCTTGTCATATCTTTAACGAATAGGTAATGAAAGAAATGCTGCATTCACAACTTCATTACTGGCTTAAGAAACAGAAAGGCATGTGCACACGTGTGTGTGTGTGTGTGTGTGTGTGTGTGTGTGTGCATGCACACATGCACGCGTGTGTACGTGCACACACACACACACACGTCTCTAACCATAAGTTTGAATTATGGGCTTAATGTTTCAGAGCAGGGTGAACACTGAAGAGACATTTCTAAGGCTGTCAGTTTGGATTGAAGGAATGGAGAAAAGACAAAAATAAAAAAAATTCCCGGGCCTCACTCACCATATGGACAACTTAGGGTGTCAGTTTCACTCTTTGTTTCATCATGATCTTAATAATTTTGGCTCAAAATACTTCTTTTAGAAACTGATAAATGTGTTTGGGAGCCAAGAAGAGGAAATGACAAAGAATCGCCTGTCTCCTGGGGACACTCCTGGGTTGGCTGTCCTGTTTTGTGTTTTTAAGAGGACTGTTAAGAATATTTGTCTCCTGGATGACTTTCTTATCATGCAAAGGGTGATACGGATCAGGTTTGTTGTGGAATGATTGCCTTAGAAGATGGACTAATCTCAGCATCTGGTTGCTGAGGGAGTCTGCTCTTGCAACATCAGTTCCAGTGTCTTAAAAAGGGCTTTTGCAAGAATTATTAACAAAGAGCTATGACATCTCTAGTCTGACAAGATGACCCCAACACTTGCATGCATCTGAAGGAATGATGGCTATAGGTCCCAGAATAGCAGGAAGGAGGAAAGGGATGGATGCTGACTGCATTTAATATTTTGCAAATTTGTCATTTTCTGTGGAAATCTAGCCTAAGTCCCACCTGCTTTAGGCTGCAGTACAGAGCTGCCTGAGAAGGACCTGGATGGCAGGGACTGTGGCCACGGAGGTGCCCTTGGGACCTATAGCCTGAGCTCAGCTCTCTGTGTTGTATTCTTGGTGTCCTGGGAGGACTCACAGCCAATCTCTCCAGCTTGTTGTCTTTAATCCCTCATCCAGGCTCAGCTTCCTCCACTCAGGTGCATGTTGGCTTATGACTTTGAAGTACTCTTGATATAAACTTGTGCAATTCATTGCTGGCATTGTGCATTGGCCCATCTCTAACATGCTCTCCAAACTGCAGCAATCCACGCAATCGTTTTTGCATGGTATGGCAACATACCCAGGAGCATAATCGAACATCCACTTTGTGCAGGACATCAGATTTGGAGTCAGGGCCCTAGACTTGGAGTCAGGCCTCTTGCTTTTGCTTCCAGAACTTGTGATCCTGGGTAGATTGTTCCAAGCTTCTGTCTGCAAGTAAGAGCATCAACCCTTCACCCTCAGAATCCTCCCTGGCTGGGTCTAAGGACTACCCAAGGTGATGTAGTGATCCTGATTATAAAGTATACCACGTTACGTATAGGCAGGAGCTCACTTTCTTACAAGAAAACCATGGCAAATTCAATTGCCTCTCTCTAAGAATTGTCCCTTGCAGTAATAGTCCCATTTTTTTTTAATAGTCCCATTTTGTGGACTCAAGGAGATACAGTTTTTATGGGCAAAAGGTATTCATTGTGGAGTTGCTCATAATGGGACAAGGTTTATAATTGATATAAATATCCACGAAAGCAACAGAAATTTATTTCTCACAGTTCTGGAGGCTATAGTTGAGATCAAGGTGGAGCAGGGGTGAGAGTGGTAAGGGCTGCGAAACTGCTGACTTCTCAATACGTCTCCCCATGGTGAGGCTCTCTAGAGTTTGACTAATCTCCTTGATGTGGGCTCCGCCATCATGGTCTAATCACCTCCCATCTCCTAGTACTACCCCTTTGGTGGTTAGAATCTGTCTCAGTTATTCTTCTCTCATTGCTGTGACAAATACCCGACACCCAAAATGAAGGAAGGAAAGATTTATTTAGCTCACAGTTACTGGAGGTTTCAATCCATACTTGCCTGGCTTCAAGGCAGAGAGGCACATGGCAGTGGGCAGTAGTTCATGGCGGTGGGACAGCAACTGAACAGTGACAGAGGCAACTCACCAAGCAGGGCAACAGAAAGCAATAGAGAGAATCTGTCTCTCTGTCTCTCTTTATGTTACATTCAGGCTCTCTGCCTCAGCCTATCCACCTCAGGCTACACCCATAATCTCAGTAGTACTCACACCCATAATCCCATCAGTACTAAAACATATAATCCCTGTGGATCAAGAGTCAAGTCTCAAACTCTAGAAGTCTCTGCCCCATGATTGCATTTGCAGGGACAACTAGACACAAAGCATAACAAATTTTTTAAAAAATGTTTTGATTCAGGTTCTCACTATGTAGCTTGGACTCATAGTGATCCTACTGGCTCAGCCTCCCAAGTGCTGGGATTATAGGCATGTACCACCATGCCTGGTTTTGGTGGCCCACTCGGCATGCTTGGGTGAGGAGCAGTGGTATGTGGCATGTGATGCTGGGGATCCAACCCTGGTCCCTGTGCTTGCTAGGCAGACTCATAGTCCACTGAGCTATCTCACCAGCTGCTAGTGGTTAGAATTTTAACCTGTGCAACCTTCAAACAGAGTATACCATACAGCTTTCAGTGATAACAAACAGCCTGCTGTGGTACATGTGTCGTAGGTTCGCCACTACTGGTATAGACTATAATACGGCCCGTGGAAAAGCTATATAAAAGGATGGAAATTGTTTGATATCACATTAGGGAGGGCAATCCCCACACACAAAAATGAAGACTGTTCAGTTGTTACTCATCATTTTGTTTGTTGTTCATTCAATCGTTACTTCTTGAGCATCTACAACACACCACAAATTCTTATGGGCCCAGGAAATAGAGTTGTGTGCAAAGCTTCAGGCTTTAGAGTTGCATATGTAGCGGTGGGAAGGGGGCTGGGTAGAGATCAGCACTAGGCAAGCCAATACATACATAGAAGAAATACAGTACTCAAGGTATGAAGAGGGTGGATGCAAGGGAGAGAGTGATGCAGCCATGAGGGCAAGGCTCTCTGCATTTAAACTGGGGTATGAATTGCACGAGGGCAATAGAGTGGGAAGAACATTCCAGGCAGGGTTAAGGGCAAGTGCAAAGGTCCTGAGGTAGGAAAAAGGTGGCTTATTTAAGGAGGGAGAGAAGAGCTAGTGTGTCCTCTGGGTTAGGGATGGAGGAAGGCTAGGAAGGAAAGCAGGGAGTAGATCCCAAATTCTGATAAAGAAAAGGAGCCAGCAAAGGAGGAGTGCTGGAGATGGGAAGACCTCAGGAAATATGATAATGGAAATACAAGGAGGCCTGAGTGCCAGCTGTGTGTGCATAGCCAGGGAAGGAATAGCAGAGAAGCACTGGTCGTGACAACATGGGGACTCATGGGACACTACTTGCACTGTGTATCTGAGACCACATTGGCAGACTGGATGAAACAGGTTGGGAAAATGGGGGTGTTGGCTATGGGTTATTCTTTCCAGAGTTCTGCTGAAAAGAGAACAGAGAAAAGAGGTGATAGCCATGGGAAACCATGGTGTCTAGGGAGGCCTCTGGCTCCCTGAGAGCAGCGGCTTTGGATGCTGCTGGAATGGGGGAGGGCAATGCAGATTATATGGGAGGGAGGAGGAGGAGGGAGCTCCTGAGAAGATGAGAGGGGACAGAATATGGAGAACGATGGTGTGATTGTGCCCCTGCCCCCAGTTACATGGATGACTCAGGGTGTGGGGCAGGAGCTGCTGGACTGGCAGCAGTGGTTGTGGGAGCATGATGTGTGCCTGGAGTGGCTTCTATTTTCCTAGTGACCTATGAATACCAGAGAGAACACAGAACCTTGCACTTGCCATCTTGCCATGCAGGCACTTGTGCCACAGAGCTATCTTCCTGGCCCAGAACAGAGAGCTTGTGGGTGTGCATGTGTATGTATGCTTGAGCAAGAGGGCACAGGTATATTAAGATCTTGGTAGCAAGAAGTTATGGAGTAGGGAAGTGTCGGGTACGGTTACAGGCAAAGTTGAAGGTGCTATGTCCCTTAAGGACTCTGGTATCAATGGCTGGATCCCCAATACAGAGGAGTTGAGAGGTGATGGGATCCTGAGGGTACTGTCTATGTCCGTGGGTTAATCCATTGGAAAATACGTAGCTGAATGGGCTATTGGTGGGGAGATGGATAAGGAAGTTGATCATGGAAGAGCATGATCTGGAAGGGCCTATGCTTGTCCCTGGTCCCTCCCTCTTTATACTCCCTGGATGTCATGAGGGGAACCACTTTCCTGAACCATGCCGGGCTACCATGATATTTCTGACTTGGAGCTAGTGGACAATGGCCTGAAACTGTGAGTCAAAATAAACCTCTTTGTTATGGTTTGTGTGTCATTGTTCCCCCAAAGCCTCAAGCAGTCATGGAGCAGACTTCTAGAGTTTGTGATTAGCTCATGATCCACTGGGTGTGAGTGCTGCTGGAATTATGGGTGTGAATACTGTACCCAGCCTTGGGCAGATAGCCTGAAGGCAACTTAAGGGAGACAGTCTTGCTCTCTGTAGCCATTGTTGCCATTGTTGCTGCTATTCCTCCCGTTTGCTCTTGCTGTTTTGCTGTTTTACACCACCATGAACTGCTACCCTCTGCTGTGTGCCCCTCTGCCTTGAAGCCAGTTATATATGGACTGAAACCTCCACTAACTGTGAGCTAAATAAACGTTTCCTTCCCTAATTCTGAGCGTTGGATATTTGACCCAGCAATGACAGAAGAGCGACTGAGATACTCTTCTCCCTTGAAGCTCTTAACGTCAGGTGTTTTGGTTACAGTGACCAAGACAGGAACCCATAAAGATCTGCAGCTGGGAGTTTAAAGTCCCCTTTCTAAGCAAGAATGCAAGTACTGTCTAGCAGTGGCCAGGTGCTCAGACAGGCGTGAGGGTGGTGACAAGTATGACATGAGGTATATATAACACATATACACCAAGCCTGAACCAGGAGGATGGTAAGGAGATGTGCCAACATGCTGATGTTTGTGTGCAAAGCTGTCTTTTGGTGTGTATCCTCTCCTCAAGTTCCTACATTCCTTGAACAATGGAAAATTAATTATATTTTGAAAAGAAACAAAATGTGGAGGCAAAAGCTGGGTAGTCGCACGCATGCACACACACACACACACACACACACACACACACATTTATGACACTTTTACCCGCCAGTTTCTCATAACACTTAACAAAATCAAATTAGCTGAGTTTTTCCAATTAGCTTTTTACACATAAGCCTTTTACTTTGGATATTTTGAAATTTGGATATTTCTAAATTTAAGAAATGTTGCAGCGTTACTACAGCAAGTTTATATATTCCATTCACGCAGCTTCCTCTCTTATTAACATCTTGCAGCAACATGTTACATTGGTCAGGACTAAAGGAATTATTAGTAGTGTATTACTATCAGCCAAGTCGCAGAATGTAATTGGATTTCACCAGTTTTTCTACTAATACCTTTTTTGTCCTTCTAAGACCCAATCTCACAGAGTCTATTGCATTTAGTCAATTAGATGTAAAGGATTCCTTGCCCAATATGCAAGAATTATTCATTTTATCTATTCCACAGGATCATTATGAGAATTAACTGAACTAATATGTAGGCAAAACTTTGTAGACTGCCAAGTATTATACAATACTAGAGGATAATGATGACAGTGAAAGTCTTAGGTGGAGCTAGACCCATAGGCTGAAATTAAAGAAAAAGCAACAATAGAATCTCGATTTGTGTATCATCTTCCACTTCTCTAAATGCTTGAAAGTCTAGGTGGAGGAGGGTGAAAGGAAGGGTAACATATGGGTATGATTATCATATATTATATTCATGTATGAAAATTAATGTGTATTAATAAAACAATATGGAGAGAATGCTTGAAAACATGTTTAGAGGTCTTGTTGGCTAATGAAAAGCAAGCATTTATCTAGTGCTTACAGTATACATTGGCAGTGTTAAGCAGGTATATTAGTTTCCTAGGGTTGCTATAACAAAGTGCTACAATCTGGGTGACTTAAAACAACCAATATTTATTGTCCCATTGTCCTGGAAGCTAGAAGTACAGTCAAAGTGCCAGACACTACTTTTTGGAGACTCTGAGGGAGACTCTGTTTACCTGCCCTGGCTTGTGATACTTGCCTGTCATCCTTGTGTCACACAAGGATTGCTCTTAGATGTCTTAGATGCCATCATCCTGGTGATGTCACTGTTCTTTCCCTACTTCCTAGAAGGGTGCTAGTCACTAGCATAGGGCACACCTTATCCAATGTCACCTCATTGAACTTGATTTCAATGGCAAAGACCTTTGTTGATTTGGAAACAAGACTGCATTTCCAGGTTCTCAGGGGACATGAGGGAAATACCAGCTGATGTAGCACAGTTTCCAAGCATATTTACTCCTGTGATTTGGTTAGATCAGATGCTTTCATTAAGCTCAGACGGGAAAACCGATGCTTAGAAAGGCAAATAACTTGCCAATAACTCAATAGGTTTCAGAAGACATGCTTGGACCCTGGTCTCTCAAACTCCATATTTTTCAACTCTCAAAGAATTTCTTTTTCTGGGATTTGAGGACATATTTGGGACTCCCCTAAGTCTCAAAAATAATCTAACTTTTATCCTTTATTCTGGCAGTCCTCATTTAAGAATCACTGTCAGGACATTATGGAATCTTGGCTTGCAACCACATAGTGTCCTGTGGCTCTGGTGCTAATCCTTGAAATGTGGCTAAGATTGTGTTGGTGTCAGGGAAGACTATGACCAAAAGACAGAAGACTCTTGTAAAGTCATATATCTTGCCTGGTGTGGTAGTGCATGCCTGTCATTCCAGCTACTGGGGAGGTTGAGGCAAGGGGATGTTCAGTTTGGGGCCAGCCTGGATGATATAGTGAGACTTTGTCTCAATAAAAAGAAAGAAAGAAAAAAAGAAAATGGATGCGGAGTGGTTCCTAGAGCGGTCGAGGCAAGATGGGTCAAAGTCAGAGTGGGAGCCATGGCCCTGGAGGTGGTAAGAAGGATGACAAGGATAAGAAAAAGAAATATGAATCTCTTGTACCAACTAGAGTGGGGAAAAAGAAGAAGAAAACAAAAGGATCAGATGCTGCCAGCAAACTGCCACTGGTGACACCTCACACTCGGTGCCATTTCAAACTACTCAAGTTAGAGAGAATTAAAGACTATCTTCTCATGGAGGAAGAATTCATTAGAAATCAGGAACAAATGAAACCATTAGAAGAAAAGCAAGAGGAGGAAAGGTCAAAGGTAGATGATCTGAGGGGGACCCCAATGTCAGTAGGAACCTTGGAAGAGATCATTGATGACAGTCATGCCATCTGAGGGCTCAGAAGTCTATTTTAGCATCTTTTCATCTGTGGACAAGGATCTGCTGGAACCAGGCTCCTCAGTCCTGCTCAGCCACAAGGTGCATGCTGTGATTGGGGTGCGGATGAAAGACATAGATCCTCTGGTCACAGTGATGAAGGTGGAAAAGCCCACCTTTGCCACGTATGCCGACAATGGTGGATTGGACAACCAAATCTAGGAAATTAAGGAATCTGTGGAGCTTCCTCTCACCCATCCCAAACACCATGAAGAGGTGGGTATTAAGTCCCCTCAGGGAATCATTCTCTATGGTGCACCTGGCACAGGTAAAATCTTGTTAGCCAAAGCAGTAGCAAACCAAACTTGCGTCACTTTCTTGAGAATGGTTGGCTCTGAACTTATTCTGAAGTACTTGGGCGATGGGCCCAAATTTGTATGAGAATTATTTCAAGTTACTGAAGAATATGCACCATCCATTGTATTTATTGAATGAAATCGATGCCATTGGGACCCAAAGATATGATTCAAGCTCTGGAGGTGAGAGACAAATCCGATGAAAAATGTTGGAATTATTGAACCAGTTGGATGGATTTTACTCACAGGGAGACATAAAAGTTATCATGGTCATAAACCAAATTGAAACTTTGGACCCAGCGCTGATCAGACCAGGATGCATCAACAGGAAGATCTAGTTCCCCCTGCCTGATGAAAAGACCAAGAATGGCATCTTTCAGATGAGCACCAGGAGGATGAAGCTGGTTGATGATGTCATCCTTGACGACCTGATCATGGCAAAGGATGATCTCTCTGGTGCTGATATCAAAGCAATCTGTATAGAAGCTGGCCTGATAGTGTTGAGAAAACGTGGAATGAAAGTAACAAATGAATAAATCTAAAGAAAATATTCTTTATAAGAAACAGGAAGGTACCCCCCTAGGGACTGTATCTCTAGTGAACCACAGCTGCCCTCAGGCAAGTGGTTGTGACTTTGTTCAACCCCTGGGAAGGATGAGATTTGGGTAGATGCCCTGAGGGAGACAGTTGATTTTTATCTGTAACATGGCATGTTTTTTTTCCATTATAACACACAGGGTGCCTACTGGATGGCCTTTGTCTGTGGTCACGTGCTGCTTGCTCTCTGCTTCCCAATAAAATGTGCTGTTTCAAACCAAAAACCAGAACCAAAACAAACAAACAAAAACCAAAGGCTGGAATGGCACTCAGTGGTAAGCACTTGCCAAACATGCATGAGGCCCTAGGTTCAATTCCCAGATCAACAAAACAAAAAGAAAAGAAAGAAATGCATCTTTCCAAGAAGACCTAAGTCCTGTCATGGCAAGCTGGACAAGCACAGGCTTCTAGGAGATGGACTGAGGAAAGCGGTTATGAGGGGAAGGGGGAGGCCAAGTTGTCATAGGAGATGCACAGGAGAAACTGCAACTGCGCGGGGTTCTCGTGTAAGTGGCTGTTGGGTTCTGGCACATCATCTGTTACATTCAATTCATGCATTTTTTTTTTTTTTTTTTTTTTTGTGGGACCAGGGTTTGAACTCACGACCTTGCACTTGCCCAGCAGGCACTTGTGCCTCGGAGCTATCTCCCCAGCCCCAATTCATGCATTTAATTGGACTTTTATAGGTTTTATTGTTTTATTTGTATTTAATCTTTAAATTTGTTTTGGCTTTTATAGATGTATAAGAGCTATAAACACAAGGAAGTTAGCTTAATTTATAGCTTGCCCATCTTCAAGTAATAGTATGTTGAAGGGAATTAAGCTTAAGTGTAGAGGAAGTGACCCATTGTCCTCTCCCCTGTAGACATCACTTCTGTTAGCAGCCAACAGAATAGCTTATACTATCCCCTGCCTCAGGAGAGGGTGGGTAAGACACTGGGTTTCAGGGAAAGCGAGCAACTTTACAATGATGTCACAAGGGTGACTGATGGAAGAGCCAGGAAGACCCAGCAACTGGCCAGGGCTCTAGGCCATAAGGTGCAGAAAACTCAGCTCAAACTGTCAGGCTGTTTTGAGCTGGGGTCCCGAAGTATGACCAGGACCCCAGTTGGTCTTCTTCTTAGCACTTATTCCATAACTCGTGAGGACAGTGACTTTCAGATCTCTCTTCCCTCACAATCCATGATGACTACCAGCAGCTCCCAGCGTTTCTTCTTTTTCCACATAAGTCCTCATAAGGTGGTGCCCTTGCCATTACTGACTTTGTTGCAGGAGCCAGGAGGACCACAGGTATGTAACTGCTCCAAAGGACAGGGAGAACGAATGCCCAAGAAGGCAGAGTAGCAGGAATTCCTGTTTCCTGCAACTCAGTAGAATGTGGCTGTTCTGGATAGGAATTAGGCAAAAGGGAAAAGCCATCATGCATGTGTTGTGTATACACACACACACACACACACACACACACACACACACCTTTCTTCTGCTGTTCTGTTCTGCAGAGATGCTGTGCTCCTCATCTAAGTGATTCTTTGACCAGCACTTAGAAATTCACATTCGTGCACAAGCATACATGTGCGTGCATGTGTGCGCATGTGTGCCTGCCATGCCACAAGTGTGATTCTTTGGTTGGCAAGCCATTGTCTTTCCTTGCTTTCTCTGTTAGATACTAGCACAATAAAGTTTCCTAATGAGTACCAGGTGACAGTGGGTGCTGTACCAGTGGCACAGTATTCCTTGGCCAGAGAATGCCACTCAACACTGTGAATCTGCAAAGGGTTTCTGAGTCTTCCAGGCCACCTTGCTCCAGTTGATCAGAAGCTGCCAATGCAGTGAAGGTGCTCCAGACATTCTTTTCAAGGTCTTGATTTTCTAGTTATGGTTCCAACTCAAGTTCATGCTGAACGTTTAATTAAAAGCCACAAGAAAGGAGATGTGGAGGAAGTATTTCAGAAAGGGTTCCATTCCCATGTATGTCCCTTCTCCTTTTGAATGACAGGTTTCCTCTCTAATTGGAGATCCGAGACTTTGTCACATGAAGGATTGAGAATCATTTCTGAAGATGAAGGCCCACAAAAAAGCAGCATGTAGTGATGTCTTTTCAGTAGCATCTGATTCATAATCAGGAGGAAAATAGAAAGCTGTAATTAATGATATTCAAGATTTATATGCAGGGATGTTTATTGCTGTGTACTCAAAGCCCCAAAAACATGAAAACAAGCTAACCTCCCCAAACAGAGAAGTGGTTAAATTATGTTACTTTCACATCATGGACTTGACATATTTATTAAAAATAAAATCCTTAGATTTCTCATGATGGAGAGGAGAGGCTCTGTCATTTTCTAAGGAAAACATATGACACTCACTGGCTTACTTTCTGTATTTCCTTTTTACGGCGCTTTGTTAAGCTTTCAGAAGTATTTTAATAACAAATATCCATGTCTTAATGCTCCTTTCAAAAAGTAGTTTAAATTCTGTGTATTGTCTGATCCCAATTTTGTGTTAAAAATGCACAGACTGAAAGGAAACCCCATGACATGGTAATAATGAATGCTGGGTGGCTAGACGGGTGGAATATGTCAGCTTCTTCTTTATTCTTTTGACTTTGAAGACCTTTTGCAAATGAATTTCTGCTCAGAAAGCAACTTCAAAGATACTTAAAGCAATAGGAAATAAGCAATATCAGGGCCACAGTCCACATGGCCAATGGATTAAAAAGCTCAACCATGACCCTAAGAGTTCTCAGTGAGTAGGAAGAAAATAAAAATAGGAAATCTTAATTTTTTTTTTTTAAAGAAAGAAACCTTCCCTACACTAAAACAACTCTGTACTCTTGCTTATACCTACCTCCCACTCTCTTGGAGCTTTCTGGAATTTTCTACATGTTCCATCTTTCTGTGCATCTCCAGCCCACTCCTCGGCCCCAGGAGCAAGCTCTCCTTTACATCTCATTGGCTTCCTGGTACTTGAAACCAGATGCTCAGCCTAATCCCCATGTCACCTTGGGCCATGTTCATTGCACACCACAGACTGTATGGTTTTCTTTTCTCACAGTTCTAGAGGTTGGAGGCGTAAGAGGAGGGTGCTGGAAGGCATGGTTTCTGTGAGATCTCTTCTCTTGGCTGCTAATGGCTGCCATCTTGATGTGGCTTCACATACTCTTTCCAATGGGCCAGCATACCTGAAGTTGTCAGTTGTCTCCTGCCTTTAACTGACACCTCATCCCTTTTGCCTCCTGAGAAAGAACTTTTTTCGTCCTGTGCTCCTCAGAGCTGTGTCATCCAGAAAAATTCTGGGCCTCCACAACTTTACACCCACTCCCCCTTCCCTACTGTCTTTGGGTCTCCCACCCCCAACCAAGCTCACACTAGCCATAGCTCCCTGTGTACCTGTCACTTTTGTCAGAGCTTCTGTCACTTTTCGTCTTTCTCCTAAGCACCTGTTGGTTCCAAGGTGCCATTTGTGATCTGATCCCTTGGTGCACTCTGGCCCTAAGTTGCTGGGTCTCTCAGCAAGCCCCAGACTGATGAGACCTTCCAGTCATATGTGACCTTATGTCTGTGCATGTGCCCTCTCTAGGGCCAAGAGTGTGCTTCTCCTGTACCTGACAGGTAACAACTAATCTTATTTTTTAAACCTTATAATTATATGTTATAAGCTAATGGTTTTTGTTTCTAGGTTTTATTAGTGCATATTGGTTATACAGATGGCTTTTTGGCATGCTTTTGCTCTGTCTCTTTATATTCCATCCAGGATACAAACCTAGTGATTGGTGCCACCCACACTCAGGTTGGGACTTCCATTATCCACACATGGAACCATGCTAAACCCATTTAATTATTATGTGCCCAAGATTCAACTACCTCCAAGAGTCCCACATACAAGAATATGAAGCCTAGGGTAAGGACATCTATACATAAACTGTGTTAGCAGGTATCCCTATAATATACTAGCTTTAATTCCCTCTGATATGCACCAAGGGGTGATGTAGCTAGGTCAAATTGTACCTATATATTGATTTCCACAGTGTATGTACTAATTTTCATCCTGACCAGCAGTGTGGACGGGTTTCTTATTCCTTGTATCTTCACCAGGGAAAACATGCAATGTGAAAGGCCCAGTAACGCTTTCCTCACCTGACTGGGAGTGAGACAGTGGGTCTACTTTCTCATCTGTCACAACCCCACATCCTCTCTTGGTCTTCGGGGTATGTCCATCTCATCTCTGAACAGCCCAGACCTTGGGAATCTTGCGAGTAGAGATCAGCTTTCTAGAGACTCAGAGGCCTGTCAGCAAGTGACAGACTTGTGGAGCAGGCTGCTGAAGAGGTGTGATGCGGTGTGTCCAGGGGACAGTTCAGGCCATGTGTGTGCATGTGCACTCCTTCACACAGAGTCAAATATCCGAAAGACCTCTGTGTGGCTGGGAAGAGCAGGACATGGAAAACAGGGCAGGCTGGTTTCTTCCCTCTCTCTGACTTACTTTTCAGCCCCCAGAGGATTTCTTCCTCTATAAATTTCTATTCTATGTTTTAAGAAAATAACATATAGAAATATGATTAATTTCTTTCATCAGCCTCTATATCAATGCCTCAGAAGTACTACCATTTGCTCCAGTGTGCTGTACATTATCATTGTAATTATTTTGGAATAATCAACAAATAAAATCATATATATTTAAGGTGTTTCTTTAAGTTTTGAAAAATGTGCAACAGAAAAATTCTTTGTAACTCCACATCTAGCCTACAAGCTTAAAAGCAGGTATCCTTCCTCTTCCATCTCTAACTTTACCCCTCTGAGATAACCATTAAGAACAGAACGTAGCTTTCCTGACATCTTCTTTGAAAGGATATGATATATAGACATCTATGGCATAGAGAAATAGAGTGTGCTACATGTGTTGTTTCCAATTAGTGCATATAGAGAGCTCTTCCTGGTCCTCTTCTTGGTCCAGAAAGCTTGTATTTATGATCTCATGGAAAAGTTACTGGAATTCTAGCAAATTAATTCCAATCTACCACTTCCAGTGCAACCGCCGGTGAGAATAAAGACATCAAGGTGTATGCGTAGCTGTGGGGAGCCAAAAGGTCCTAAATCCAGCTAGGATAATGGCTAATGAGAACAAAGGCCTTGACTCAGGGCCAAACCTGGGTTTTTATGAATTCATAAAGAAGGGAGTGACTTGAGGATGAATGATTGTGAGGTTTTCATGAAGTGTATGAATGTGGAGAGTTGGGCTAAGTAGGAGGCCCGAAATCACCTCTGCAGTATGCAGAGAGAAGGACTTGCATTACAACTGAGGTAGTATGATGTTTAGTGGTCAGCACCTCAGCTCTAATAGGTAGTATTTTATGCTCTGGGAAGTCAGAGTCTCTTATCTGAAGGCTCGATCCCATATGAAAGCTTGGAGAATGAACGGCTCTCCATCCTACCCTAGCCCACACATACTTGTTTGAGAGCCAGGGGGTCAGGGAAACACTGTCCTTGGTAGGACCAATTTGCATTGCTGAAAGGCAATTGAAAGGTTAAGGAAACTCTTAGACAGTGCTGTATATGTCAGTATATGGAAACAGAGCCAGAGTTAGCCATAATGGAGATAATTGCCCTTCTTTTAAGAAGTATAACCTAGATGGTCCTCCACAAAGTACATATAGCTCCTCTTGAACCATTTATACTGTTGCAAAATAGTTTATTACATGGATGAACTGTTATGCTTTCAGAATAGTACAAATATTTACAGTGTTCATAGCTATTATTAATAAATTATTTTGAAGCGAGTCTATTTCTGACAATACCTCATGTACTTACTTTGGCAGTGCAGATATTAAAATTCTAATAACTCCTTATTTGATTTAATCATGGGCCCAGACCATTGGCTGAATCAAGAGTGACGTTAAAATGCACCTGCACTTCAAACAATGCTGAAAAATAAAGCCTTTAGTGCTCATGCCCTTCCCAGTATTTAAGCCCATGGGCTGCCTGTTGGAGATTGCTGTGATATGTTTTTATTTATGACTGAAGTTTACAGAAGCTTGAAATAAGACACTTTCTTCCTTGGGGAACCTGCTAAAGAGCAGACAAGGCTTTTGTATTCTAGTTTCCTCTCCCAGCTTCCTTCTCACTCATTTGCAGCCCAGGAAACATGAGCATAATTCTGCCTTTAGTGCTCCATGTGACAAGTGACCTCAGCAATTTAAGAAGTCTTGGTGGATGACTAAATTGTTTGGAAATTTTTAAGTTTTAAGTCCTTGACATGGACAAATACTCCAATAAAGTTTCAAGCAATAAGAAATTTTAAGAATTTCTTTTTGCCTCTAGATATGTTTGCTTATAAACAATTAGATTCAACAGAAATATAAAGAGTTCATTTTGTCTTATTTTATTGAATGTGCCATGAAGTTTGGTAGAAACGAGAAGTCCTTGTTCTATAGAAAAAAATAATAACAGCTCAGTGTACCACAGTAGTATATTTTTCTCAGTTGGATTCCTGGAATTTGTTTTTTTTTTTTTTTTCTGATAAGGGGGTAGTACTTGCAGTTCATTTGTAAAGTCAACTAACAAGTGGCCATGAGAAAAACAGTAATATACACAATTTCAAGAATAAGTTTCTTTTGTGGAAGAAATACAGATGCTGTAAAGTCTCCAAACAACAGATTAACTGATAAAATCTAGAGAGTATATGTAGTTAGGATGGTAAATAGTCCAGGAATTTGGGTTACATGGTCAAATCTAAGGGAACTTTCAGGCCAATCGCTTCTCTCATTTTGGTGATTTTAACCTATCTGGATAATTTAAGTGGCATTCATATTTACTATGAATAAAAAGGAAAAGACTATAAGTAATAGTCTTTCAATCAGAAATAATGCTTCATGATTTCCACAGTGAAAACTACTGACAAAGAGATAAAAGAGAACATCCAAAAGTGGAAGTATATCCTCTGTTCCTGGATAGGTAGAACCAATATAATCAAAATGGCTGTGCTTCCAATTT
This sequence comes from Myocastor coypus, assembly GCA_004027025.1. Classification (NCBI taxonomy): domain Eukaryota; kingdom Metazoa; phylum Chordata; class Mammalia; order Rodentia; family Myocastoridae; genus Myocastor; species Myocastor coypus. The sequence goes on from PVJA010019847.1 coordinate 26,033, forward strand.
TTTTTTAAAAGAATTTATTTTATTTATTTATTTTTTTCTTGTTTCAGAACCTTTGTTTGTTTATTCACTCATTTTTATGGCCATCTCAGCCCACCCCAAGGGCAGGGCTGGCACAGCATGTGGTGCCGGGGATCGAACTGCGGTCCCTGAAGCCACCCAAGCTTTCCCAAGCAGGCGCTTTAGACCACTGAGCCATCCCGCCGGGCCCCATGTGCTTCCAAATTTGATACACAGATTTAAGGCAATCCAAAAGTACCATTAGCAATCCTCACAGAACTAGAGAAAATGATCTTAAAATTTATATGGGGCCAGAAGAGACCTCAAACAGCAATCCTGGAGAACAAGAGAGAAGTGGGAGGTGTCACAAGCCTGGATTTGAAGTTATACAGCTACAGTGATAAAACAACATGGTACTGGTGTAAAAAGAATGGATTGGTGAGACAGAACAGAAAAAACAGAAACTATTTAATCTTTGACAAAGGGGACAACAACATATACTGAAGGAGAGATAACTTCTTTAATAAATGGTGTTGGGAAATTGGTCTAGATTGAGTCTAGACCCATATCTCACCGTCTACTAAATTAAAGTCAAATGGATCAAATATCTAAAGGTTAAAACAGAAACACTTAATCTGCTAGAAGATAAAATAGGTACAATTCTTGAGACATAGGTATAGGTAAGTAAGGAATTTCTGAATAGAATTTCAAAAGCACAATTAGTAGTACCAAGAATTAACAAATGAAATTATGTCAGAGTAAAGGTTTTCTTCTACACAGCAAAGAAAACAACGAACAACATAAAGAAACAACCTGAAGAATGGGAGAAAACTTTGCAAGTCATTTTTTGGACATAGGATTAATATCCAGAGAAGAAAATCAAACCTTTCCATAAAATACTCAAGAAAATATGTGTAACTGAAATGAATAGATAGTTCTCAGAAATAGAAGTACTGATGGCCAATGAATACATGAAAAAATGTTCAACATACTGGCTATTTGAGAAATTAAAATGAAAACAGTGCTGAAATTCCATATTACTCCAGAAACAATGGTTTCTATCAAGATATCAAATACAATAAAGCTTTGGATTACAGATCATTTATTCTGTGAGTGTTCTGCAAAATGAGTAAACATTTCTAATAAATTTTAACCTGATAAATGAGTAATTTCTTGCAGTATGAGTATAGTGAGTCCCCAACTTACAAACATTTGAGTCGCAAACTTTTGGACATATGAACAGACTTCACTTTATGAACAAATTGTAGAAGTAGCTCATGTGTCTGCTGGACATGGTCACTGTCATGATGCTGTATGCTTATTGTGCAGTACAATAGGGGGCAGTAATATAGTGCAGCGGTATTTCCTAAAGCTCCTGTCAGATCCCTTTCAACTTCTCAGACTCTTGGGCCAATGTCATCATTAGAGAGACAACAAATCCATTTAAGCTGTTTAACTCTCTTCCATAATTATATAAAGTCAATTCTCTATGATAAATTATGTCCTTTATCATTCCTAGTGGTGCTAGTTTTTTCTAGTGGTTCTCTGTCCTCTGTAATTCCTAGTGGTCTTTACTATGGTCGTCACTTTAAAATATTATAGTATTTCCCCAGTATGGTAAGGAAAGAAAAAACTCACAGAGGATTCAAGCTGTCTCATTCCAAGCTTGATGTAGAGTCATAGTATTCAAGACAGTGTGCTACTGATTCAGGAAGGACCTGGTAGTCTGAAACTCTTATTTATTCACATGATTAACTGGTTTCCCATAAAGGAACCATAGTGCTCCACTGTGAAATTTTGGCCCTTTTAATTGTCACTACTGGAAAAATCAAAAAGTCTTACAGAAAACAAAGAACTCATTTTCTACTTTCCATGGTCCATTAAAATAATTTTAAATAGATTATAGACTTTACTGTAGGAGCTGGAAAGCTTTCATAAATCAACATCGAAGAAAACCTATGTGACTTTTAACAAAAAAGATTTCTTAGAACACAAAAAATGAAATGAAAAAAATTTGCTCTTTGAAAGACTTATGAACATGAACAGGTAATCCATAACCTGGGAGAATAAATTTGTAAAACATATCTGGCAAAGTGCTGGTGTTCAGAATATAAAGAACTCTTGAACAGACTTCAACGAAAAAGATGTTCAAAAAGCAAATTAAAACCACAATGGGATACTACTAATTAAACGTTTAAATGGTAAATTATAGCCTATTGGTGATATCAAGTGTTGATGGGGATACAAGTGGAGAGTTGCACTAAATTATGGAACTTTGGCCCAACTAAGGAATTTGCACTGTTTTATTTTGTATTTTCATTGGTTAGTTTAGCTATAACATTTCTATTGCTCCCCTGAAAGTTATGAAACAAAGCTCCTAACCACTGTGATTTAACCTGTAAAATACCCATTCATACCATTAAGGAGAATTGTAAAATCTTGTTTCATCAATACATCCTGAAATAAATACTCTTCATACTTGCGTGTTTTTTATTTCCCTGGAATTCTCCTCTTAACATATTGCTAGTGAAAATGCAAAATGAAATGGTGCAACTTTTTCATTTGGTAATTCAAATTACACATATACCTTCTGTAGGACTCTAACATGCCATTTCTAGGCATCCATCCAAGAGAACTGTGATGTGTCTATGCAAAGAGTTATACATAAATGTTTGCAGCAGCGTTATTCGCAATAGCCCCAAATTATAAATGACTCAAGTTTCCATCATCTTGTTAATGGAAAAACCTATTGTGATTCCTCTATTGAAAGAGACATCACTCAGCAAAGGAGAAGAACAAATCACTGCTTCACAAAAACATCATGCTAAATGAAAGAGGCCAGGCACAGAATATTTGCTGCATGATTCCACCTATGAAAATGTAGAGAAAGACAGCTATAATGGCAAAATGGGCTGCCCAGAGGCCAGGACTGGAGGAGGAAATTGTCAGCAGCCCAGCATAAGCACATCTGAAGTGACAAAAAATGTTCTGTGCTGAGCTTGTGAGGGAGGTCGTGTGACTGTAAATTTGCCAGCATGCATAGAATTTAATATGTAAATTCTACCTCCCTTGTGTCCAAAGATGTAATAAAAATAATTCCTGGACAAATAGGGATGGAAAAATAGGTAGGAAACCTCCAGAAAAATTACGTGTTCTCCTCCTGTACATACATAGTCATCACCTGAGAAGGGATGCACAGATTTTTGATTAAGACGAAGGCACAGAAGTAAGAATCTACTAACCCCCAGGGCCTGCGAGGTCAGCGAGGTTCCCCAGAAGCTATGCCATAGTCATGTATAGAAGCAGTGTTTCTTCTGTTTTTCCTACCAACAACTGAAGCTCTCATAAACCTTAGCTTTGAGTGAGTTCTATACTTGTGGCTTTTCCCCCTTGTCCAGCATAGTAGCTTTAGGTGGGACCATCCAGACAGGGCTGCCTTATTTTAACAATTTGCGGGATACCAAACTCCCCATACTACTCAATTCCACTGTTTACAGTCATGATTGTCTCTGAATTATTCTTTATCAAATCCAAGTCCCTCTGCTTAAATCTTCTTCTCACCCCTGTTTTCTGTCTCAGTCACTTTGTCGTGGCTGGGCTACGGTGCTGGACACCCACAAGTTAGGGAGGAGGAAAGGTTGATTTTGGCTTGCATTTAGAGTCCATGGTTGGCTGACTTTAGCACAGCATGGTAGAGGGACAGAGTGAAAGAAATCTGCTCATACCATGACAACCCTGAGGCAGGGAGGGAAGATAGGTGGTAGGGGTGAGATGTTTCCTTCCAGGTCATGCCCTCCGGAACCTGCCTCTGCTCACCAGCCCGTGACTCCTAACAATAAGTAGCCTCTAGCACCATGATTGAATCACCTTCTAAATGCCCCACCTCTGTGGACATGAGGCTCTTGGGGGACGTCTAGACAAATCCAAGACATTTCTGTCACTCCCCCAAAAGTTGCAAAGCAAAGCTCCCCTAACCATTGTGATTTTCACACCATTAAGGAGAATCACAAAATCTTGTTGCATCCATGCATTCTGAAATAAATACTCTTCATACTTTTGTTTTTCCCACTTGCCTAGAAATCTCCCTGGAGCAAAGCTTCTGGGGTTCCTGGCTGAGAGTGCATCATGGGAAATGGTACAGTTTATGTTATGGTTTAGATCTCAATGCACCCTAAAAGTCTCATGCATTTGGAAGGCGATTAGATTGCTAGAGTTCACTAGATTCAGGAGCTGAAGGTGGTTCAGGAGATTGGGCCCACTTGAAAGGGCTGTTCTGCTGGCCACAGGACCTTGGAGAGTGTCTTTTGTTTCCTGCTCTTCTTTTCTTTCTCTGCTTCTTGGCCACCCTGCATTGGGTATCTTTTCCTCCCCCTTGCTCTTCAGAGCCCACCAAACCTGGATTGAAACTGTAGCCAGGTAAGCCTCCTTCCTTTAAACTACTGGGTATTTAATCCAAGGGATAGGAAAGTGGCTAGGATGGTTTGCTATAATGTTCCAGAAAGTGGGAAATGGATTCAGCTCTAGTTTCTGCTGCTGAGTCACCATGCAGCCTTGGGGACTGAGTGACCTCTCTGAGCCTCAGTGCATCCGTCTGAGAGTTGGGTATCATAATATTCATGAAAAGTGTTGACAATGACTTATTCTCTTCTGCATTTTCTCCCTAATGCAGAAACATAATAACTTCTTTTGTCCCTTGAGAAGTGAACTTTGGAGAGTGCTATGACTGAAGTCTACTTATCTGGGTCATTAAAGTATTACTTAGATACTGCATGTTTGAAAATTAATGTAGCAAGATAATACCTAGCATTGATATAGTCTTTGATCTGTTATCTTAATTATGCTTTATGAGGCTACTATAAAACTGTTAAGTAAGATTAGCACAAATTAATTAATATTTATTATACTCCTAGAGGCACAGTAGTATCTTTATCAGCCAGGTAAAGTGGACTAAAGTAAGTTTTTCCTGAATTTGCAAGACCCATTGCCAGGGAGGCTGTTGACTTGCATTCAAATTAACCCACAACTTTCTGACAAAACTGCTGAACCCTAGGGTTTGGGGAGATAGCTTAGGGTCTAAGTGCCTACCTGGAAAGCCCAAGGAGCCAAGTTTGATCTCTGGTACTGCATTCTGTGCCACTGTATTGGCCCCTGAAACCAGGCATGGTGGCACATGCCTGTAATCCCAGCTCTGGGGAGGTTGAGACAGGAGGGTCACTATGAGTGTCTACAAGTCTGTTGTAGCCAGATCCTGTACCAAAGAAAGGAAGGAAGAAAGAAAGAAAGAAAGAAAGAAAGAAAGAAAGAACGGTAGATAGATTATTTCTTTAAGGACAAACTGCTGAGCCCAACAGGGACCCTTTTATTAGGGACCTGGAGGAAAGCGAGATCTGAAGATTCATTGAGGACCTGCGCCCCCTTGGGAAGTGCAGTGCTTGAGAGGTTGCTTACAAAGTGTCAAAAACTGAGCTTCCCCCTTTTTCTATTACTTTTCTTTTCTTTTAGTTTCATTACTGACTTCCTAGCTCATTGACTTAGTCCTTACCTACTCTTTAAGGAGAGGGGAAAGCTGGGGTGGCCAGGGGTTAGAAGGCGCTCAGAGACAGTAGAAGTCCTGAGCCATAGGTCGCTATTGGCTGATCAATCAGACTTGGTTTTGTCCAGCCACCGGGGTCCCTGTCCCAGATTTATTTATTTATTTAAATGAGCAGAACATATTTATTAGGGGAAAGAAAGCTCCTGTCCAAGAGAGGGACAGGAGGGGGGTCCCAAGGAAGCTGTCTCTTCCAGGGACCTGTCCCAGTTTTATGCTATGTGGCCTGGTAGTATCAGCAGCTTGGCAACTGAAACATAAGTAATAATTATTGGGGTTTGTGTGTGTTTACATGATCATATAGATGCTTTTGATAAAGCATAAATAGGCTTTACACAGAGCTTGTCTTACTTATTACAGATTTTTATTTATTTTTATTTTTATTTTTATTTTTTTTTGTGGGACCAGGGTTAGAACTCATGACCTTGCACTTGCCAGGCAGGCACTTGTGCCACGGAGCTATCTCCCCAGCCCCATATTACAGATTTTCTATTTGAGTTTGTTTCAGATTGCTTTACAGTTAATTCTCCAATGGAATACCTTCAACAATGTGGGAAGGGAGGCACTAGGTACTTTAAAAGCCTACACAGGGCCCAGAACAGGCACGCATGCGTGTGTGTGTGTGTGTGTGTGTGTGTGTGTGTGTGTGCGCGCTCTGTGCACACATAAATCATATATAAATATTTACATAATACCATATGCACAAACCATATTTCTAGGATTTGTTTAGGTGTTGGGATTTAACTACAGTGTGCTGTAAGGGGGAGAACATGACATTCAAAAGAACAAGCCAGAGAGCAAATGCTGGCTCAGTAATGCTGGGGTCTATTGTTTCTTTTGTTGCCTTAGTTTTCTCCTTTTGAGAATGAGAAGAGCAGCAACATCTCTGCCACCTATCCCCCCACCCTCGTGCTTCATTGTACTTCCCAGGCACATTCACCATACCTTCGAAAGTGCTTTGTAAACTGTGAAATTCTGCCCCAAGCCAGTTATTGCTTCTAGAATGTCTGGTAACATGGGTATCCCGACTCAGGGAAGGAATTGGATTTGATACAACATGAATAAAAAAATCTGTAATGATTTTCAAAGAAACAAATTTCCACAATGAGCCACCACTTCATACCCATTAGGCTGGCTATTAGCGAAGAAGCTGGGCTGGGGGGTTGGCAAGGATGAAGAGAAATTAGAAGACTTGTGCATCCCTGGTGGCCATGTGAAATGGTCCAGCTGCTGTGGAGAACAATACAGTAGAGGTCCTGGAACAGCTAAACACAGAATTACCAGTGATTACATTTCTGGATATATATATACAAAAGATCTGAAGACAAGGATGTGAAAAGATGTTAGTAAACCAATGTTCATAGCAGCATCATTGACAATAGCCAAAAGGTGGAAGTGATCCAAGGGTCCTATGTTGATAAATTACATGTGTGTACACAGTCAAATATTATTCAACATTGAAAAGGAAGAAAATTCTGATAGATGAACTTAAAGACATAAATAAACCAAACTCCAAAGGACAAATGCTACATGACTGTAGTTAGGTGGAACTACCTAGAATAATGCAATTTATAGAGATGGAAAGTAGAGTAGAGGTTCCCAGGAATTAGAAGAGGGAAATGGGGAACTAGTGGAGGAATTCAGTGTCTCAGTTTGGCATGATGAAAAGTGTCTGAGATGGATAATTTTGGTGGCTGCATAGTGATGTACATATGCATAGTCACTTAATAGCATACCCCCGAATCATTTAAAATGTGAAGCTTCAAATTTCAGAGTTATCCAGCTCAAAGGCCCAGTAGAGAGCTGGTTAATAAACTAATTTTGGAGTTGGAGAGTCCAGGTTCCAATTCCATGTCCACATTAAGAAGAGCCATGACCTTACCCAAGACTGCATTCCCACCCTAGGAAGGGTATGAAACGCTTTTACCTGGTGTAAATTTGCTCAGTTATGGCACTTTAAGTCATTGCCATGAATTCAAGTTGTCTTACGTGTATGTACATGTATATTATATATTGGAATAGTATATAAGCATTTACATGTATATAACATGTACATATGTATATAACATTCACAATGTACCTTATTGTGAACCTTTTAAAAAGAAGTCTCCTTTTGTCTTAAGTTTGGTTTTGTTAGTGCAGAGGCAGCTTTCACTTGACTTTCCAATGTATTTTCCCTCTCATTTGTCTGTCTTTATTTCACAGGTGAAACACAGAATTTCCAACTGTGGTCCCTTATCATTGTTCACTCATACTGACTCTTGGAGTCTCTCAGCTAATTTATCATGCATCAGTTAACACACAACCCCTTGCCTGCACCACAGTTGCAGACAGTCGTTGAATGTGTCTGGTTTTTAAGGAATGTCTAATTCACATCAAGCCCCATGCCACAGTTGTGTCACCTTCCTCCTCTGTCCCTGCCCCACTAGCTCTACCCCACCTTCCCCTTCCCCACTCCTCCAGCAGATTTTATGAGACGGTGGACTTGAACATGGAGTTTGTAGCTCTGTAGATAGGGATGTGCAGACGCAGCTCCTCATAGTGTGGCCCTGGGGGAGGTAACTCACCTCTACAAGACTATTTTTATAGGCAGCTAAATTAGAAATATTATAGACAGTCAGACAGGGCCGGGTCCCCAAGGAGACAAGATACCTTACAACTGTAAGAGGGACAGACACTCCTGCTGTGGGCCAGACCTGAAGACCAAAGATTGAACAGATGTTAACCTCCCTAAAGGCAAGCATCCTGCATTGATCATTACCTTGAAGAAGCCAGAAAGAGTCACTAATCCAACCACAACCGGTTACTGGATACAGTCCTGTTCTATATTCTATGTTCTATCTTCATATCTGCTTGCCACATGACTTACTTTCTCATTTGGTCCTGGATTTAATCAATTTTACCTGAACAATTGTGCTTGTAACCTTATTGGTTGACTATAGTTTTGTCCCACCTCATGCATGAGTTCCCATGTTTTCAACCTTAGACCCACCTTAGCACATGGTTTTGCATTATAAAAATCCCTGGAAATGACAGATTTCCAGGGAATCAGCTTGGGTCCCCCTTCTGTCCTTCTCTGAGACAGAAACTTTCTTTCTTCCAATAAATATATTCTGCTCTTAACCTACATTTGTTCCTAAAATTCATTCTTCAGTTTCAGAAAACATGAACACGTCCCAGGAACCTATCAGGTTCCCCTATATCACTGTTTCATTCCCCTATATCACTATTTCTGGTGATGTGTGGGGTCAGTCTCAGGCATGTTCTGTCCTGTGCCTCAGGCCCGGTGTTGATAAGCAATCAGGTCCTGGACCAGCCAGTTCCCCTGAGCAGGGTCTGGTTTTCCTCTTCTCTACACATGCTCCAATAGACATGGGCCTTGTACCCTGGCTAGCCGAACAGGAAGAGAGGTTTGGACAAGTGGTGCTTCCCAGCAGCCCTGTGGCTCTGGAGACTCCAGAGCCAGCTTCCAGCCCCACGTCCTCCCAAGTGGTCCTCCATCTGGCTTGGTTCTCCTGTCTATGTGAGAAATGCACAGGCCTTCCTTTTGGACCTCTTCTCCTCAGTTGGGCACCCTTCATAGTCAGAATCCTCTTGCGTTTCTCTAAAGTTTCATGCTCCACGCTTTTCCATGTCCTCCCCAGGAAGCAAGTCTAGTTGTGCCTGAGCTCCTCCCCGCAGGCTTTCCAAGTGGCTTCACCCTTCCATCACCTTTCCTGGGCCGCAGGGCTCTTTCCAGGAAAGGAAATCCGTGAGCTGCCTGTCTTTGCTTGCATTTTGGAGCCACCACTTCAGCCTTTCTAAAGAGAAGGCTGTGTATTGTTAGAATCTGATTTTAACAACTCGGGGCACCTTGTTTTGAAGAGAAGCCCTTTCACATTTAAAAACAGGTCCTAGCTGCTCGTCCTGCTGACACACCTAGGACTGAATCCAATTCTACTGCTTTTTAGCTGGGGAACCACAGGTGAGCTGCTTAACCTCTCTGTGCCTTATCTGTACTATGAGAATATTAAAAGCATCCACATTTCACAGAACTGTTATGTGGCTTAAAAGAGATCATGTGTGGACAATGCTTACAGGGATAGTTGTTCCTAGAAAATGTCTTCATTATAGCCCTATGACAAGTAGCAGGCTTGCTACATCTCCTTGTGTTTGCTTTGTGCTCAGTCAATTTTCCCTACCCCTGCCAAATTTTTCTGAGGAAAGCTGTCTTGTGCTTCCAGCCTTTGGCTTCAGGGAGTGGAGGGGAGATGCCTTCACCAGCACCGAGGGAAGGTGAAACAATTCAATTAAGCCTGCACTTTTTGATCCTGCACCTTCGGTAATAGCCAGAGTCAGCTAGTCGAACTCTTCCTGTTGTTCACTGTGAGTGTAGCTGGTGACCAATGTGGAAGTTTGGTGATGGGGACACACACTAGGACCGCACATGACCTGTTCCAGGAGAGGTGAGGACATGGCAGTCATAAAGGACAAGGAGGAACGCAATGCTAAAGTGGGGTCAAGTCCAGGGCTGGGAGGTGAGGCCAATGAGGGAGAGTGGGTGGCACAGTCCAATCCAGGGGACCTCTTGGATTAGAAAATAGAGGCCAGGAACACATCAAGGTGAGCGAGCCCTGAGTTGAGCAGCACAGCTGAGGACTGTCAGAATGCAAAGGGAGATGTGGAGATGGATGCGAGTCAGATGGAGCCCAGTCAGACTGCCAGCGGGTGGTGTATAAAGACTGACTAGAGAGCAGAGCTTGCTCTCAGCTACAGGTTGGCTCCCCAGCACCACCCCAGATAAACTTACCTCACTAAGTCTCAGGGGCAGAACTCATACCAGGGTCATCATACCCTGAAGGGAGTGCCGAGGCCTTAAGAATAAGAGCTGCTAGCCTAAGAGGGGCATCAGAGATACACTACTTTTCTGTAGAGGGTTCTCTTTCCATGTATTATGACCCTAGAAGGCATTTATGCCAGCCAAGAGTGTCCAACCCATCCAGGTCATTTCCCATCCTATCCATCTACTGCCAAGTCCTACCAGTCAGCCTCCTAAACTTCCCCTTAACCTATCCACATCTTTTCCTCTTCCTGTTAGACCTCAAGTTGAAGCCATCACCAATTCCTTCCTGGACTCCTAAGAAAATTTCCTAGCTGGGTTACCCACTGACTATTTTAAATTTCTACTATCCAGATTCCAGTCAAAGCCAGGGTGATCATTCTGCAAGTAGATACCTGATCGTAACTCGGCTATCCATTCCCTTGTCTGGCTTCTCATTGCATCTAGGATAAACATGGCAGTTCTGATCAGGACCATGGGGCCTTGTGGGATCCCAGACTCCCATCTTTCCACCTCTACTTGCTCCTGTACAAGGTTTTTCCACCCTTCCTCCTGCTCCTACACATGTCTTCTATGTGGAATGTTGTCTACCTTGCTTTTGCTGGGAAGCATCCTTAAGAATGTGACCCCAGTGCGTTCTCTCTGGGAAGCCTTCCTTAACCTTCATGGTCAGGTCAATCCCAAGTCTAAAGTTCTTAGAGCTTCCAAGTCCTCCCCTGTCCTTGACAGGGCTTGCTGCTCCTCAACTTCCAGTCACTGTCGTCCTTCTAGCCTCATAAGACGATAGATTCCTGGAGGAGTGATTTTGCTCCCTCCTGTTTCTCTAAGGACTAGGACCATAGTAGAAATGTAATATAAATTAATGAATTCTTCATTATTAATTTAGGTGACAGGAAGCAGAGCCCTATCAATGGTTTCTTCAGAAAGGAATTTTATGCCAAATTCCTGTGGAAAAAAATTTTTTTTTCTTGTTTCAGAACTTTTGTTTATTTATTTACTTTTTTTTTCCCCAATTCTTTTATTGTTTAAATTTAACAATGGCTATATTACATATTTTCATCATCGGATCAGTTTAGATTAATACAAATAGGTATATAAGATTGATCAAACAACTAAACATTAACCTTTCTAAATCCACATTAATTTTTTTTTCTTGTCCCCCTTCTTTTCTTTGAAAGTTGACATATTGCATATTGTCCTCACAATCATTCTATAGAGTGCAGTGTGTGGGCATGACCCACCTCCCTATTAATGTTGCATAGAAAAAAGAAAGAAAGAAAGAAAAAAAAACAGGAAAGAATATACTTCCCTTTGGACTAAGAAGAAGCAGATACATATACAATCAAAGGTTTTGC
>PVJA010019848.1:0-37773 GCA_004027025.1 Myocastor coypus
CATATGCTGTATACAAGAAACACACTTAACTCATAAAGAAATTCACAGGGTAAAAGTTAAAGGATGGAAAACAATACCACATGTTCCAGCACCTGATAAAAAAGCAGAGGTAGCAATCTTGTTTTCAGACACTCAAAACTTCAAACCAAGATTGGTCAAATGAAATAAAGAAGGCCACTATATACTGGTTAGGGGAAAATTCAAGACGAAGAGAACACGCATAAATATGTATGCACCCAACACGGGAGCACGAAGTTATATAAGACACACCTTAATGGACATGAAAAATCTAATAGCCAATACTACAATCTTAACAAGAGACCTTAACATCCCTTTATCCCAAAAAGATAGGTCAAGAAGACAAAAAATTAGCAAAGTAGCAGATCTAAACCAGAACCTGAACCAACTGGGCTTAGTAGGCATACACAGAGTGTTCTACCCAAACACTTCAGAATACACATTTTTTTCAGCTGCACATGGGACATTTTCTAAAATAGACTGCGTATTTGCCCATAGGTCCTGCTTAATTATATGCAAGAAAGCAGAAATTATCTCATGCATACTATCTGACCACAGTGAAATGAAATTGGAAATAAATGACAACCAAAACCAAAGAACCCCAGAAATACATGGAAATTAACAATATCCTTCTCAGCAACCAGTGGGTTACAGATAAAATTAAACAATATCTACAACTTAATGAAAATTCAAACACTATTTACCGGGATTTATGGGATACAATGAAAGTAGTTCTTAGAGAGAAATTCATAGCCCTGAACTCACATGTTAAGAAGACAGAACAGGAACAAGTAAATACTCTAATGCAACACCTAAACTGACTAGAAAGAGAAGAGCAAACAAAATCAAAAGCCCAAAGATGAGAGGAAATTATAAAGATTAGAGCAGAAATTAATTCACTTGAGACAAAGAAAACAATACAAAGAATTAATGAATCAAAAACCTGGTTCTTTAAACAATTAAATAAAATTGATAAACCCCTAGCTAACCTGATCAAAATGAGGAAGGAAAGGACTCAATTCAAGCAATAAGGAATGAAAAGGGTGAAATTACGTCAGACCCAGCAGAGACTCAGAGGTTCATAATAGCTACTTTGAGAATTTTTACTTTCACAGAATTGAAGACAGAAAAAAAAGGACAGATTCCTAGAAAAGAATAAATTGCCAAAACTGAATCAAGAAGATATAAGAACTCTCAATAACCCAATAACAGCCAATGAAGTACAAAATGTAATAAAAAGTCTACCGACAAAGAAAAGTCCAGGACCTGATGGATTCACCATTGAATTCTACAAGAAACTCCTTCGTGGAGTTGTGGTCATTTTGATCCCTCTCTAGAGGGATAACAGTCCCCACACTTATCTTCTTTCCTTACTTTTTTTTTTTTTTGTCTTTTTGAGACAGGGTCTCACTATGCAGTTCAGGCTGGCCTTGAGCTCACTTTTGTAGCACAGGCTGGTCTCGAACTCACACCGATCTTCCTGTTTGAGCCCCCCAAGTGCTGGGATTACATGCACTAGCTACCATGCCCAGCTTGTTTGTCATTTTGTGTAGCCCTGCCTTCTGACCTTTGGTGTAGAGCTTTGGTAGAGTTCTTACCTTAGCACCAGATCTGGATCTACCAAGTTCAAAGTTGTCCAGATAGGTATGGTTTGGGTCTGGCTGCTGTCCTTCACTTTTGGCTGCTGAAACCTTTGGAGGTGAACCTGATGTGCCACTCTGGCAAGCTGTTCTGCTCCTGGATCATCCTGGTGGATCTTGTTTCTAGCCTCTCTGCAGGGAATTCTGCCTCAGCTTTCCGCACTGGGACTGTCTAATCAATGAAGTTTACTGACATGCCGGGCCTTGTTGCTGGGTCGAATGAGTTTCCAGCGGGCCCAGGATGGAAAATAATTTCAAGAGTAAAATAAACAAGAGATCATAGGAAACGAAGAGGTAGACATCTTGGAGATCACAAGGGGATCTGGGAAAGCAGGGAGTAGGGAAGTAAGAAAGGGAAAGGGAAGCAAAACTGATCAAGACAAGACTATTGTATGTTCAGTTCCCCTAGCAAATGTAGCTATTATGGATAGCAAACACACACCCATAAAAATATTTCTATAAAAGAAGAAGACAGATATGTACCAAGGTCATAGTTATTCCTGGTGCATTTTTCTTCTGCTACCACTTCCGGGCTTTCCTCATGATCCAGATTGTTTTGTCCTTCATAACCTGAGAACTCACAGCTGAAGAGGGTTCTCCCAGGCTCAGTAGTCTCGGCAAGGGTGAGCCGAGGGGTCATGCTTACAGGGGATTTCCTTGGGAACACTGAAATTCCCTCCCGTGAGTTCTACAAGACTGTCTCTGCTCCGTAATTTTTGCCACAGCTATCGCTCAAGCCTCAGACAAAATTTCTTTCCTCTTTGACCAGCTCAGTCAGCAAAATGTGAGCTTCCCCATCTGTCCCCTGTGCTTTACCCCTTATAACACACACCCAAATACACACATATATACTCCACCACAGCCAAGAGAGCTTGGCTAAGTTATCCTCCCTTTCCAGGCCTTTATTTCTGAACCTGTAAAATACCAACTCCACCTATTCCTTTGGACCTGGCATACGGTAAGACAAAAAAAAAAAAATATGCAGAAATCTTGGCCTGGAACTTTGGGAAAAATCCCATTTCTAAGCCAGCCTTGAAGTCTAAACTTTGCGTGGTGTTGGTTCCCAAGTTTACTTAGCCATAGGGAGTTTCTACTTGTGAGAAGTTTTCTTTCTTTTTTTGTAGAGGACAAAAAATACATAAGCCTCAGAAAGAGGTGTCGGGTAGATGACTCAGCCCCATCGCGCTGTCTTTTGAGTGAATGGTTAATAGCGATCCCTGTGCTCTCCCATTTCCTTATCTACCTGAATTCCATTTCAGACAAGTCAACAAAATGATCCTGAAAAAAAAAAAAAGGCAATTGTAGAGAGAGGCTGTCAAGGCTGAGGGACTCGGGAAATGAAATTATTTCAACCTCTGCCACCCACACAGATCTGGCAAGAGCAAAAGAACAAAAGGGTGTTTGTGCAGCCGCCTCCTCGCCTCGTCGTAGTTGGTAAGCAGCTTCGTGTCATTCCCCTCAGGCTTCCAAATCTCTTAGCAAATAGTAATCTCCTCGTCCCCAAGACCTCCCTCAAAGAAGGACATTAGCATTTACTGGGATGAGGAGCCAGGAAATGAGAGCTTTTCTAAAGCCACAAATACAGTGTCAGCTCTGGAAATCCACCTTGAGGCTTTCTAGGTTCTGTGTGATGTGTGAAAGATGACATTTACATTTGGGGGGGGACACAAATCCTTGAACTTCAGTCCCCAGAAGACTTTAAAAGTCACTCTATGCCAACTAAATACATTCAGTACTTCCTTGAGTTAAGTACCTTGGTCAAATGTGATCTGGCCTCCCGTGAACATCTCCAAGGAGGGTCCAACTAAGTATGCGATCAGCATCCACGAGACGCAGAAAAGGAATTGTGAGGCCCTATTTGCACCCAGCTCCCAGGGAGTATGAGACCAGTGTAGTAACTATGAGTGGAGGTAGGATGGCTAAAAGAGAACATGTATGCTGGACAAAAGAAGATAAGTGTGGAGACTGTTATAGTCACTGTCTCGTTGTCCCCACAAATCCTCATGCAGTCAAGGAGCAGATTATTAGTGTTTAAGATTAATTCATGATCCAGTGCTGGGATTATGAGAGTGAGTGCTCTGCCTAGCCTGGAACAGATAGCCTGAATGCAGTACAGGAAAGGAGAGAGGCTTGGTCTCTGTCTCTGCCGCTGCTGCCCTCTGCCACGTGCCTGGCTGCCTTGGAACCAACCACGTATGGACTGAAACCTCCACAAAGTGTGAGCTAACTAAGCCTTTCCTTCTTTCATTTTGGATGTCAGGTATCTTGTCCCAATAATGAGAAAAAAAAGTAACTGAGACAGAGACCAAGCCTTGAGCTTGGAGTATGGAAGCCAGGCTCCAGCGGGGTTCAGAAGATGCCATTGGTGCAACGCTGTGTACTAAGAAAGGTGGAGGGGCTGGCAGGTGAGAAGCGTGGCTCCCACCATTCTCTAGGTAATCCATTCCCTGGACAATGATGGAGGTCTTGGTCCTCCTAGATTGGGGTGGCCAGGACAAAAGTATTGGACTGGACATGATGAGATTGCAGGTATTATCTCGCTTCTACTTGCAATTACCATGTTGACCCTGGGCCAGTTTAAAAACAAACCATGTATGACTTAGACATTGGCTGTGGGGAACCACTCTAACTTCTTGGAAGTTCAGGCGTACTTGCATCTAAGTACACCTGAGGACATGACCCCGCCTGCCGAGCACAGGGCCACAACGGGATACAGCTATGTAACCGTGACTTCTCACAGGCAAACACATACACACTGGTTATGATGCTGTATAAGAATGTAAATATGAGATAACGACCTGTGTAGGAATTATATAATAAAGATGCAGGCAGCTCCAACTCAGATGCTTTTGCGCTCTGCTCTGCTCCGTGTTGGCTGCTATTGTTTCTGATGTCTTGCGCACACGTGTTTTTCAACCTTGGGGCCTCACCCTGGGGGAAAAAAAATCTCCCTTGGGGGCTGACATGGCCTTATAGAAGTCATATATTATTCAGTGTTCTTTCAGGGCTAAATATAACTTTTCATGTACAATGCTATTTTACTTTGTGGTGAGGTAAAAGTTTTTGTACAGATTTTGTTCAGTAGAAATGCTAATAATTTCTGCATAGTATAGCTCAGAGCCCCCAAACTTTACAGTTTATGATCCTGTTAAAAAAAAAATAAAATACTTCTTTCACAGCCAGTAACCCAGAGAACTATTAAATTGCCTTTAAGTACCTAGCTTTTCTTTGGGAAAGTTTTAAATCCCACCACTTCCTCATTAAATAATGTATTAGAATCCGCGAAACAAGTTCACTTACTGTCTCCATAAAAGACGCGATGTTGCCCCTTTGAAAGTTATACTTCAATAGACAACTCAGTTCTGAGGCCTCCAAGGATTTGATGTCCTTATCTGTACAAAGATGCATTAGCACCACGGTGTCCCTAAGAGCTTACTCTGCTCTCTGAGCCACTAAGCCACCTGGAACCCCCTCTTCCTTAACATCTGAGGGTCTCTAGAGAAAAAACCATCCTATCTCTCTGGAGCAAGAGTGAATGACCACACCATCACTTCCACTCAGCCCCCTCAAAGTGATCATCAAATCACAGCAGAATACTTTATGTCTTTAGTAACTCAGATCTTTCACAAGATCCTAGGTGTCAAAAGGCATTGGGATGACCAATTTTCTATCCTTTTGTGCCTCTTCCTCCCCTCGTCACTCCCTGCTTCTCATCGCAAACATGAGAAGTTCATGGTTCTGTGTCTACAGCTTTCAGTTCAACCAGGAGGCTGAGCCATCACTCCTGAGTGCTTTCCTCTTTGACAACATTAAGTGGAAATCTATGCCTTTGGGTCCCAGCTGAGGGACCTGCAGTCAGACAACTCCTTGCACTCTGCAGAAGTGGGTGGGCCAGGATTCCTCGCAAAATCACTACTGGCTGTGACATCAGATGAATTTGTCCTTACAAAGCTCCAGGGGCCTCTCTCCTTCCACCCTGATGTCTTAAGGATGTACCGGCCTCCTCCTCTGAGCTAAAAGTGCTTTGTTCTCCAGGGTGAAGACAGGTAATGCTGCTGGGAACAGAGAAGAGAGACGGCTGGGGAAATGAAGGGACAGCATTTAGCATTCCTTGAAATCCACACTTTGTGGACCTCAGCTACAAATAACCATCAACATGTGGAAAATGTTTCCTTTCAGTGGATGACTGATTTTGCTAACAGTAATTTTTCCGAGCTTCTCACATCAGCTGTGTTTACCTGAGAATCTGCTCAATGGTTGCAGTACTCACAGAACAAATATTTCTCTCTCTCTCTCTTATCCCGGTTGAGCTGCCTGGTCTGAGTGACCATAGTCACTCGTGGCTTGGTGGGCCTTGCTCAGCTCTTCTCATCTCTCCTCCCATCAGTACTAACCCAACCCACTGTTTTCAGAATCAAGTTGGTTCCCTCGCACGGAGGCACCAGCTCCATCCAGGGTCATCACGCTCACACACTGGGCTTACTTGGAGTTGGTAGTCCGTGGGTGCGCTAAAAAAATAAACAAGCTTTCATCAGTTTTGTGATAGACTTAAAATTCCCTACAGGCAATGTGTCTCTTCCTTGCCTATGGTGGAGCCGGCCCTGTGTCCCATTCCTGACAGTCACCTGCAAGTGATAGACTTGAATCTTAATACTGTAAGAGCCGCTCATCTGGGGCTACCTCATCATTTGCAAAGTAAATAAATCCTACCTCTGTAAATTCCTCAATTATGTTCAGATTTAAACTGTGGGTGGAGGAAGAGGGAGAGAGCAACACATTCTCAGGTCTTGGGGGTTGGGGAAAAATAACAGTAGCACCACAGTCTGCCATGGTAACTTTCTTTTTTGTTTGTTTGTTTGTTTTGTTTATTTATTTATTTTTATGGCCGGCTCAGCCTGCACTGAGGGCAGGGCTGGCGCAGCATGTGGTGCCGGGGATTGATCCGCGGTCCCTGAAGCCACCTAAGCTTTCCTAAGCAGGCGCTTTAGACCACTGAGCCATCCTGCCGGCCCCATGGTAACTTTCTGATACTGTTAATGATCTTCAGTTCTTGTTAAGATTTTATCAATATGGGGGCCCGGCGGGATGGCTCAGTGCTCTAAAGCACCTGCTTGGGGAAGCTTGGGCGGCTTCAGGGACCGTGGTTCGATCCCAGGCACCACATGCTGAGCCAGCCCTGCCCTCAGGGCAGGCTGAGCCAGCCATAAAAATGAGTGAATAAACAAAGGTTCTGAAACAAGAATAAAAATAATAAATAAAATTTTTTAAAAATTAAAAAAAAAAGATTTTATCAATATGGACTGATACCAATGGACAAGCGAGTGAAGGAAGAAAGACCTTTCAGTGATTCAACACATATTTATTATTGGTTCTATTTTGGATTTTTGTCATGTTTTACACAATTCGTGGAGGATGTCTTGAGAGCCATTGTTTATTCCACAAACTTAACCTAGCTTACTGTCAAAGAACCATCTGTCATAGTGAAATGATACCCAGTTTACTGATCGTCATGTAATTAACACAAGAGGAAGAGGCAAACAGTTTTGTGACCACAGATACAACAAAGTAAGAAGAAAACAAAATTTAATTCCAGCTGGAGTGGACAAGAGCTGCCTGGGTCCACATTTACCAGAAAACTATCAGTTAGAATTGAAGAATGTTAGCCGGGCGTGGTGGCGCATGCCTGTAATCCCAGCACTCGGGAGGCTGAGGCAGGAGGATCGGTGTGGGTTCAAGACCAGCCTGGGCTACAAAAATGAGCTCAAGGCCAGCCTGAACTGCATAGTGAGACCCTGTCTCAAAAAGACAAAAAAAAAAAAAAAAGAATTGAAGAATGCTGAGGAGAGTGCAGGAGGGGCTTGGACAGCTTTGCTGCTATGTGTCCTGCTGAGCCTAGCACACACACACGTGTCCAAGCAAGTCACACGCTTGCATGTGCCAGGGATCCCTTGCAGAGCCACCACCAACTCATTGACCTCTCCCTGAAGCCATGACCAGAGCATTACTATTGAATGCACTATGCCAGGGTTTCCAGAATTGTCATGATGAGAACTCAGGATTCTCAAACTGGGAAAATGAGCAAATTAAAAGTTACAAAAGCAAAAGTGGCCCTGGCATATCTAGTGCCCTCACTACAAATGCGCACAAACCATAACATTCCACTCCTGGACATCCAAAGATTCATACACATCCTTTTATGCAAAACACATTTTAGGGGTGGGGAGATAGATAGCTCAGGGGCACAAGTGCCTACCTGGAAAGCGCCAGGTCCTGAGTTCAATCCCTGGTTCCACATAAAAAAAAGAAAAACATTTCAGTCCATCTCTGAGGACTGCCAAAGTCCCAACAGTTTCAGCATTACTGAAAAAATTCAAGTCCCGAGCCTCCTCCAAGATCTAAGGCAAATTCTGAGCTGTGAGGCCCTGTACAAATGAAAAGTTAAATACTTCCAACATTTAAAGGCACAAGGTAAACATTACCATTCCAAAAGTTTCAGGGGAATACAAAGCATTGGGACCAACACAAGTCCAAAATCCAGCAGAGCAAACATTAAATCTTGGAGTTCCATAAGGAACACCTAAAGCAATCTGTGACAAACTGTGAGCTCCATGTGGCTCCGCCCTGATAGCACTCTTGGTGGTAGCTACCATGGCTTCTCTCTGAGGCTCCCTCCTTGCAGTTTCCCTTAGATGATCCATGTCCCTGGTTTTTCCAAATTTCTAGGGTTTCCACTGCACATTAACCTTCTTACTCTCTGTTTCACACCTGCCCTCACAAGAGCACACAGCCTGGCCTCCCAGGCCTTCTTCTCAAATTGAGGAACAAACCTTAACCCCAGAACTGCATTCTGAAAGTATATAAAACTAACACCACATGGATGATGCCAAGGTCTGCTGCCAGCTGGAGTGGTAGTCAGGCTTTCTTCACTCTTGGCTATAGGGGTTGAGTGCCTGGATTGCTGAGAGCTCTGACCTTGATTCCAAGAAACAAATTTTCTATGCCAGTGCCATTGTGGAAACTGATGTGGCCACTACTGCCAAACTGGAACATGGCAGTCTCTGGTTTTCTCCTCATGGCAAAGTCACTGATCCTTGCAATTCTGAGGCTGCAAAGGAGGGAGACCTGCTGCCTCCAGTGATTCCCTCAGGAAATCTTCTCTATTCACATATTTCTTGTTAGCAATGGAGATTCTCTCAGCTCTATCTTTGCAGTTCACAGCTTTATCAGAGCTTCCTCTCTGGCCAAACTCACAACATTTTAAATCATCCTGCTGCACTCTTTGCTTTTGGTTCTTGACATAAATCTGACTAAAAGTCCCCATCAACAGCCGTGCTACTACTTCACAATTTGTCCGCTTTGAAATATCTTTTGAAAGATTAATCAGCCTGCCATGCTTAATCTCAGTCTCAGCTGAAGTCTCTGGATACAAGCAAAATGCAGACAAACTTTCTGCCGTGCTGTAACACAAATCATCTGGAATCCCACAACCAATGCAGTCCTTCTCCCCAGCAGAAACCTTCTTGGCCTGATCTTTACACGTAAGCTTTCTATCAGCATTCTCGTCTTCTGAGTTCTGACCAGAATGTCCCATACAGAACAGATGAAGTCGTTCCAGTGCTTCACTTGTAGGTGATATCACCAAACCTTTCCTATCTCTTCCCGAAACTCATTCTCAAAAGCTTGTAATCCACATGGCCAGGTTTAGCCTGACAGCAATGACCCCACTCTCAGTACCAAATTCTGTCTCAGTTACTCTTCTCTCCCTCCCCTCCTCCCCTCCTCCAGTACAGGGGAATGAACTCAGGACCCTGTGCTTGCCCATCAAGCGCTTATTCCACTGAGCCATCTCCCCGGCCCATGGAGTCAGCTTTCAACAGCAATCAGCTATAATATACAACACTCGCCATTGAAAGAAACAGAGGCTTTACTTAGCTCACAGTTTCAGAAGACTCAGTACAGGGTCACCAGCCTCCAAGGCAGAATCCTCATGACAGAAGGGAAAAGTAGAACAAAGCAGCTTGGTTTAAGGGAACCAAGCAGCAGAGAATGAAAACAATGTCAAGGAGGAATGGGCAAGGGCTTTGCGTATAACACCCCAGGCCATGCCCATGTGACCAACTAACCACTGCTTTAAAATAATCTCTTTCAATACTCTATGCTCAATATGTTTCAGGATCTAGCTTTATTCAGCTCTTCTCTATTCAACTGATGAACCATTTTATTTTGTTACTTTTTTATGTTTATAACAGACTTGTGGATATCTAATTCACACCTCTACTTAAAGTGCATGAGTCATTGTTTTTTCATATAATCCTAAATTGGCCCAATGATTGCCGTAGTTGCTTTATAACATTTTCATCACTCGATAAAAACAAAGAAATGAAACAATGATACCCATTAGCAGTCACTTCCGATTTTCTCCCAACTCTCTCAGCCCTAGGCAGTCGCAAATGTACTTGTTGTTTCTAAACATTTGCCTTCTTGGTAATTTTCATTTAAGTGGAGTCATCCGATATGTGGCCTTTTGTGACTAGATTTTTGTACTTTGCGTAATGTTTCCAAAGTTTGTCCCTGTCTCATCTACAAATAAGCCCTTTTGTAGCTTAGCCATATTCCACGCAATGATATTTCTGTACTTTGTTTCAATGTTATGAACCTCCGGCAGTGTGTATTTCATCCAGGCATTGCCCTTCCTTTCCTTGTGCCACCCTGCACTTGCACACTGCCATCTGTAACCTCTGCCATCTCCAGTTTTGAAACAGAGGAGGGGGGGGCACTTTGCAAAGCACCCTCGCTCCGGTTCATAGTAATAACTGGGCTCCTGCTCAGCGAAGATTTCCTTAACCTTTTCTCTTCCCTGCACCCATTCCTCACTTTCCTCTTCATCCGTACAGCTCAGGTTGGCAAAGCTGGAACTATTAATTTGTTAAAATTGCGCACTGTTGGGGCCAGGGAGATAGCTCAGTGGCATAAGTGCCTGCCTGGCAAGTGCAAGGTCGTGAGTTTGAACCCTGGTCCCGCAAATAAATAAATAAACAAACAAACAAACAAATAAACAAACAAACAAATAAATAAATAAAATAGCGCACTGTGCAGTTTGGGGAGCATCACATAGTTCAACGCCTGTTTTTCTCACTGCAGATGACCCCTGACTTACAGAGACTTGCGTTATAATTCTTGACTTTACAAGGGTACAAAAGCAAAAGGCACTTAGCAGATTCTTTGCCACGCATTAACTGCACATCGGTGGTGTGTGCCCATATATCTATCCTTTTTTTCACATGCAATATAGTTTTTGACAAACTATATGAGATATTATAAAATAGGTTTTGTATTACACGATTTTGCTAACTGCAAATGTATCGATACCTCTAATATCTGGCACACTGTCTGGCACATTTAAGTATTTTAATAATTTTTTGTTAAA
The DNA here is from genome assembly GCA_004027025.1 of Myocastor coypus. Lineage (NCBI taxonomy): Eukaryota > Metazoa > Chordata > Mammalia > Rodentia > Myocastoridae > Myocastor > Myocastor coypus. Next base: position 11,086 of record PVJA010019848.1, read on the forward strand.
TGAATAAAAAAAGGAATGAGTTGCTGCTTTGATTGGGTGCCTCCTGTTGTGATTTTCTTAGATCTAAGCCTAGTTTGGCCCTGGTCAGACGTCCCAAATGTGAGGTTGTGCTTTGTGCTCGAGTGTGGCCATGGTGACAAGGGCCTACCATAAGTCTCTCTGACTCCCTGTCTCTTTGACCATCACCCACCCTCCTGGGGGCACATGCACCTGCCCCTCGTGGGTTCCCCACATGCCTCCTCAAGTGGAAGCCCTGCCTGCTATGGCTCCCTACGCTCTCTACTCTCCCTCTCCTCCTTACTTTGTTCTCTACCCCACCTCTCTCGAAGGCCCAAGGTTTAGTCCAAGGAAGGACCAAGTGCTCTGATTGAGACAGTGACGTTCACTTTTGCCGAGGCCAGAGAATAAGCATACTCCCCATGAAGGGGGAGGACTGAAAATCAAACTCTTTTCCATTCCTTGTGGACTGCTTTGGTGTGAAAAGATTATTTTTTAATGTAACATTTATTTGAAAGCTTTCACAGAACAAGGCAGTCATCGTAACTGCTTCATGAAGTAGTTGCCTTTCTGACCCCTATTCCAGAGATGACAGCGCCAAGAGCTGGCATGGCCTGTCCACCAGCGCACAGCTGAACTTTGGTGCAGCCCAGACTCACAGCAGACCTTGTGACTCAAGCATCTCATTCAGCTGCCTCTCTTAGCCCGGAGCCTGATACCATTGCTCTCCCTCCTAGAAGCCTCCTTCAGCATCTCTTCTGGAAAACTCCGACCCACCCTTTAGGTCTTAGCTCAGACCTAAAGGTTTGGCACACGTTCTATGCAGTTCTATAGATGCCGGTATTTCTTGTATACTTTGACAATTACCAATTCATTGACTTTCCTATAATCTCTACAGTCTTAGAAAGGAGGAGTGTTTTATGGCCAGTAGGCATTAAGCCTTCAGACAGAAATGAAATACCTGATAAGAGACAGATGCACACAGGTATTTCTTACATGAGGGGGCTGGGCTGTGGCTCAAGGATAGAACGCTCATTCTGTATGCACAGTGCCTTGAGCTCCACCCACAGCACTGAAAACCAAAATCTTACCTACGTAGACAAATCTAAATATCCTCATTTTAATATCAAAGGGTAATGCTATTCAATGAGCTTCTGTTTAACTCCTTCCATTCCTACTTTCGTTTAGCCCCTCCCCCTGGGTAGCACGGGGTGGGGATGTGGGCAAGGTATAGTGAGTTGAGCTCAGCTCATGGCTGGGCAAATGAATGCTGCCATCAGTCTGGGGCAGCCAGTAAAGTCTCTTTCCTCTTCAACTCAGGAATGTGAGCGCTGCTGCCTGGACCAGCCATCTGTCCCTCGTGCTGAGCATCAGGTTGGGTAGAGGCCAACTCTGTGACTGCTGCATCCACTTCCTCAACATTGGGATGAAGAAGAGAAGGGAGATGGAAAGAAAATTGGGCAGAGCATAGTGGCACATACCTCAAATCCTGGCACTCCTGGAGACTGAGGCTGGAAGATAGGAAGTTTGAGCCTAGATTGGGCAACTGAGCACCTTAATGAGATGCTACCTGAAAATGTTTCTTTGAAAGGGTGGGGTGTAATCCCGTGTAAAGACCTGGGACTGAATCTCTAGTAGTGAGAAAGGCAGGAAACGGGAGGAAGGAAAGAAAGAAGGGGAAGAGGGAGGGAGAAAAAGGAGAAAATGAGGGAAAAAGAGAGGGAGAGAGAGAGAGGGAGGGAGGGAAAGATGGAGGAAGAAAGGGAGGGAGGAAGGAAGGAAAACTTAATGACGTCACCGGCCTGTGAGAAAAAATGAATAAAGACCTTAGAGAGCTCAGCTTACCTCCGCTAACTGACGCGCACCTTTTTACTGTGTGGATCTGCTTGGGTCAGGTTTCCTGGCCCTTGCAACACGAGCCAGTCCTGTGGAGCCCTGAGGACACACCCAGCAAACTCTCACGTGGCACAAAGCAGAGGGAAGAAGAGAAGATACCCTAGCACAGAAGCAGAACAAACTGGCCATCCCTGCCTGGATCTTGTTCTTCCCAGGCTGCAGAAACGGAAACTGGCTAACGTAAAGCACTGGAGGTCCAACTCTGTCACTCTCTCAATATGCGGCTGAAGTATTTTAAAGAACAACAAATAATTCTTAAGAGGTTTTTGGTTGACTCTCTGATATTGAAAAAGCACAGACTTCTGGGGTCACGGCCACATCTTTCAATTAAATAAAACTGCTAAAGAAAAGAGAGGATATTTAATTTTATTTGAACACATAAATATTTATTTAAATAGTATTATATAATTTTATAAACAGAGACTGAAAATAATGAATACCACTGACAAAACACAAACAAGGAGTCACTGGATTCCAAGAAAAAGCAAAGTAGAAAAGAACAATATCAATAACATCTCCAAGGAGAGGTGATGACCAGTGAGATAAAAATAAAGATGTAGAGGGAAACGCAGAATTCTATTTAGGTATAAAATACAGAGGGAAGAGGAAAAGGCAAATTGAAGAAGAACAAAGAAAGCCGAAGTCAAAGCAAGATATTTGAGAGCACTTTGTAATCTAAACCAAATCAAAGAAAACAGTTCTATGTATGCTCAGATTCTGGTAGTTGACGGATAGATAACCAGGGAACCTATCCAGGAAAGGATGGGCGAAGACAGTTTACTTACAAGGAAACAAAACCGGGGTTGACTCCAGATAATTTCTCATTAATATTAAATGCCAGAAGAAAGTTAAGCAACGCCTGGAAAGTTTAAAGAAAAAAAAAAAAAAAAATCCCAGTGTGTACAGCCACACTTCAGGGGAATCCTGTTTAAATTGTGTTCAGAAAGAAAACTCTAGAATGCTGTGGTCATTTGTATTTTAATATCTAATATACATTTGGCCACTAGTCTCCAATTTTCTCTAACCATTGTTAAGGTGGTGGTGCATTTAGTTTTCTTCAGTTTTAAATTTTATATGGTAAGAGTGGGCATGCTGGCCCATGCCTGTAATCCCAGCTCTTGGGAAGCTGTAAACAGGTGGATCACTACAAGTCTGATCCAGTAGTGAGACCCTGAACATCCTGTAGACCCTTCCCTAAATTATAAAAGAAAACAAGAAAATCATCCATGTAGTTGATGCTCAAGAAATGTTTGTTAACAGATTGATTCATATTAAGCAGAAGCAGATGCCTTCTGCATGTGTGGCTTTAAAATAACTTTCTGATTTCCATTCATGCCTTTTCTAGTGAACCCACCATCAAAGCACGGACATGCGGTTCAATCCTGGCCAGGTGGAGCGTTAGGTGTCCCAGCCACAGCACATGATCCAGCGATGGGCAGGAGAGCCACCCGGAGCCAGCTAGACCCCCTTCTCAGTGCCTGAGCTGAGTCATTATGAGATGTTCTCATTCTGCTGGAGTTCTAAGAATGTCAGCCTGTACCTCTGGGTAGACAGCGTGACACAGCCAGGTAAAATGTGCTTGAGAATGAAATAAGGGCAGAAGCAAGTTCTAAGTGCTTGTAACACAACAAGGGGCGTGCACCCGTCTGCTCTGGTAACGTGCACATAAAGAGCTTCTTTTTTACCCCTTAAACCGTTTTGGTATGATTACTTTTATACTCCTAAGTTAGAATTGACTGTACTTTTAGTTTTCATGCTCTCCTTGTCCATTTTAGTATCATGTCTACCTTAGCTCCATAAAAACACTTAGGAAGATTTTCATTTCATTACCTTCTAGAATATGTTGGAAAGTGGATTGTTTAGAGATTCCTCTTCCCATATCCAGACATGTTGAAAAATAGACATTGGACCTAGGAAGACATTTAAAGCAGTGCTCCCTTTAGTCCTAGCAAAGGTAGGCTGAACAAATAAAACTCCCCAGCCAAAGTAGGCTCCTCCTAAGAGAAACCTCAGTGTAAGAAGTTTCAAAAGCCATAGGCTCTCAACTGAAAGCTCCAGAAACCATGAGCTAAATACACCTTTCCTTCCTTAATTTTGCACATTGGGTATTTTGTCCCAGTAATAAAAGAAGGGCAATTGAGACAGAATTTGGTACCAAGAGGGAGGCCATTACCGGGACTACTTGATCATGTTGTTCAAGAGCTTTTGGGAATGACTTACAGGAAGACATAAAAATGGTTCAGAGATGCGGCTGAAGAGACAAATGCTGTGACGCTGTCAGCTGCTCTGTATTGGGAGATTTTTCTGGTCACAGCTCAGAAGACCAAACTGCTGAGAAAAATCCTGCCAGTAAAGACCAGGCTGGGGATTTTTCTGCTGGGAAGAAGGATTGCATTGGTTGTTGGATTTTAGATGATGTGTGTTGTGCCTTGGCAGAGTTTCTGAATTTTGTTTACATCTGGAGACTTTGGCAGAGACTGAGATTAAGCATGGTGGACTGATTAATTTTTCAAAAGGCATTTCAAGGCAGTCAAATATGTAAGCAGTGGCATGGCTATTTCTGAGGTCTTTTAGTCAGATTTATGTTAAAAATCAAGAGCAAAGAGCCCAGTAGGATAATTTATAATGTGTTTGGCCAGAAAGAGAGCACCAGCAAGGCCACAGACTGCAAGAATAGAGCTGAGATCTCTACCACTCCGGAGGAACAGAAGAATAGAAAAGGTGTCTTGAGGGTACCACAGGGGGCAGCAAGTCCTCACTCTGTGCTCTGAGGAAAAAATTACAGAGAGCCAAGTTCCAAAAACGAAATCAGTAGCCACACCAGGTTCTAGAATGGCAGCAGTGTGGAGAATTTGTTTCTTGGAATCAAGAGTAGAGTGCTCAGTGATCCAGGCACTCAACCCCTACAGTCAACAACAACAACAACAAAATATCCTGGCTACTATTGCAGTGGCAGAATTTGGCATCATCCACATGGCATTAGTTGTGGGTGCATGCAGAATGCAGGAGTTCTGAGGTTAAGAAGGCTTCTACCTAGGTTTCAGAAGGCCTGAGAGGCCAGCCCGTCTACCCCTGGGAGGGTAATGTGTAAAGCTGTGAGTGAGAAGCCTGTTCAGTAGAAAACACAAAAGTTTTTAAAAGCCCAAAACATAAATTGTCTGAAAAAAGCTGCAAGGGGGGAGCAAAGCCAGTCCCCACCCCCATAAAAAGACCATGAGAGCTACAGCTAACAGAAGTACCATAGAGGTAGAGCCATGTGGAGCTCACAACTGGCCACACATTACCTCGGATGTTCAATGTAAAACTACAGGACTTAATGTTTGCCCTGTGGGATTTTGGACTCTGGTCCCAGGGCTTTCTATCCTGCTGCTCATATCTTTTAAAATGCTAATGTTTTCCTTGTGCTACTAAATGTTTGGAGTGTTTAACTTGGGACTTGGACTTTTTTAGCAATGCTAAAACTATTAGGGCTTTGGCAGCTCTTGCAGACAGACTAAATGCCTTTTGCATAAAGAGATGTAAATGACTCTTTGGGGGACCCAGGAGTGAAACGTTACAGTTCTAATGTAATATAATGTTGACAGACTTAATACTGGCTCTTAAGGTTTGCTAAAGCTGTGCTATAATGTCCAAGTTGTAAAATGTCAAAAATGTGTCTATCTTTGTGTCTAGAGACTGGATTAAAAAGTATATATAGTAACCAAGTTGGCAAGGGGTGGATTGTAGTGGTTGACACACTGTGTCGACTTAAAAAGTTTGAATGTTTAAACGGCTCAGAAGGAAGCCAGAGTTCTTACTTTGTAAACATTCTCGTTCTGTGCAAGAGGAGGGCATGGGCATCCTGCGAGTTCTACACTCCCAGCCCCGGGGAGCTTGAAAATAAACAAGTAGAGAAGCACCTCCTCCCTTTGCTCCTTGCCGTTTCCTACCACCATGACTGGCTGCCCTCTGCCACGTGCCACATTGCTTTGGATCAGCTCAGTATGCACTGAAACCTTCACTAATTGTGAGCTACATAAACCTTTTCTTCCTTAATTTTAGGTGTCCGGTATTTTGCATCAGCAATGAGAGAAGGGTGACTGAGTCACCTCTACAGGACTACCCACCCCACGCCACGCAGACAAGTGGGGAGGTCTGGGGTCACACTTGAGCCAACTTTGTTTGTTCCAATATTCCCAGAAAATGTTACATTTTGCTTAGAGCTTTCACGTAGTTATACTTTTCTCACTCCTCACGCCTTGTATTCTCACTTTCTCCGATTACTCAAGGCCCAAATTCCTAGGAATCTACCCATTTTACTTATCTTTGGGCTAAAGCGCCTATTCATTGGTTTTAGATTTTACTTTTAGCAAGTCTCTGGTACACTAGCATATCTCTTGCATTCTTCTGCATTTGACTGTTATGATGAATACTATAACATAGACCTGTAAATTATGTGCCCTATATTAAATCCATTCTTTTGTAAACCCTAACCACAACACATACAATGTGATACTCTGATACAGGTATATGGTGTTTGTGGAAGGGTTAAATCTAACTAATTCATCTATTATCTACATATTTATCATTTTGTAATGGGAACTCTTAAAGTCTACCTTCCTCAATTTGCAAGTATCACCATATCTAATAAAATTAAACAAAGGATGAGAAAAATAAAATGTGGCAGGATTGTACTAAATATTGTTCAAAATAGCTGTGTAAAAATGTGTAATTATTTTTAACAGTATATAGGGATTTAAATTTCGGAACATCCATGGCTGTTGGAAAATAGCAGTTTTATTTTATGACTAAGGTATGTGATATTCAGACAGATAGTGATGTTAAGCTTAACTACCTCTGTTATAGGATAATAATATCACCAAGGCTCTCTTCCAGATGTTTAACAATTAAAGTTTGCAAACCAAAAATTGGACAGACAGATGGGCTAAAAAGATAGCCAATGTTTTGGCCCTAGCCCTTCAAGGTCAGTGAGGACTCAGGACATAAGAGAACCTCTGCTGTGACATCCTGTAACTAGGTGGTGTCCTAAATTTTCTGATCAAGGAGATTATGGAGCCACAGAGGAAAGTGATCAACAATGTCTAGTGTGCCTAAGAAGAGTCACCTAGAGAGAAAAAAATTCTCCCAGGCTTTCGCAGAGAGCAAACTGGTCAAGCAATGGCTCATTCAGATGGATGACACTGACAAAAGCACAAGATGCTATACATGGTTCCAGGGTAAATCTGAGGGGATTTCATTGACCTTATTAGATAGCAAAAATTTTGTGTTTAGTTATATTGGTCTTGCTTTAAGTTGGTCTTAACCATCCAGCAGAAAAGCATAACCATGAAGTATAAAAAGTGAAGCTATAGTAATATGTTGAATTGGTCTTGGAAAATATTTTTTTAGGGGAAATAACTTCTAAAGCACAGGCAACAACACTAAAAATAGACGAATGCGATTAACTCACACCATAAAGCTTCTATACAGCAAAGGATGAAGTCAGTAGAGTATACAGACAACCTACAGAGAAGAAAAAAAAAAATTTACAACCCACACATCTGATAAATGGCTAATATATGAAATGTGTAAGTAACTCAAGTCAGTACCAGAAATAATTTCATATAATAACATAATAATATTTCCCTCCCCTTCCTAGCCTCCCAAGTGCTAGGATTAAAGGTTAGCTGCCAAACCAGTTTCTAGCGATTTCAGTCTTTCTTTTTAACGTCTCTACTCTTTTCATCATTCCTTACCATACTACTTGAGATCTCTTAAGCTACAATGAATAGAAAGAAATGAAGCCTTCTGTGTCGTTCTTGCACTGGCAAAAATGTTTTCAACATGTTATCATATGTACAGATTTGCTGAAGTTGTTTACATAGCTGCTACATTCCAGGCTTTTTAAGAGCTTCTATTGTAAATAGATGCTTCATTTTATCGAATATGTTTTCTTTATCTGTCCCTACAATTATATAATATATTGCATGCATATGGACAATTAATTGACAATTTTTTGTTAAATGAATCTTGAAATTTTATAATGAAGTCAACCTGAATGGGATACATTACATATAATATTGCTATAATCAATGAGTTACCCCTTAGTTTGGGGCTTTAGAGGGAAAAGTGACCTGTAATAGTCCCTTTTGTACATTCTTGTCATATGCCATTAAATTTGTGTTGACCTTAGAAATAAATTAAAAAGTGTTTCCTCAATTAGTTATCCAAGATAATTTGTGCAAGGCAGGCAATGTTTCTTATTTAGCAGAATTAACCACTGAATCCGTTTGGCTCTGCACCCTCCATTTTCTTCTTTCCTTCCTTTATCTGATTCGTATTTTTTTCTTTATTCTCTCAAGAGCTTTAGTACTACTTGCACTTTTATTTCACTGACTAGTTTTAACCCACTTAGCAAACACCTATGCCTGTTAAAATACAAAACTTAAAAGATAAATAAATGGTGTTGATTGTATTTCTTCAAGAAGAGACTCTATTCTTCTCCACCGGTTAAAATGATTGTAATTTTTTACCTGCATTATTAGAGTAGTTTTAGTATTTCCTCTTCTATTTTAAGAAACATGGTTTCTACTTAAGAAGGACATCTTCAGAAATCACTAAGGATCAGAGTTTCTCTTACAATTCACATCTTCCTCACTCTAATATCTTTTTTCTGGTTACATTCTAATTTAGAATGTATACTTCATCAAGTCCTTTGTAGAAAATGTCCACAGTTTCATATTCTTGGAGTCTCAGTTCTTGGTTGCAAACTATGGAATCAGACTTTTCCCACTGATATTTTTTAAAATTTCCCAAGGTCTCCCAGCTTCCAGTGCTAGACATAGCAAATCTAAGACCAAAACCATTCATTTCCTCTGGAACATAGCCCAACCTCTTTTTCTGTCTTTTCTCCATTTCTCTTTTATTTGTACTAATATTTCATTAGTTTGCAGTCTCTTTGCTTTCTAAAACATATCTTAAATGCATGGTATAGATCAGAAATTCGATTTTCAGCTCCTTCATATATTTTTTCTCATTCTGTATAGATTGCTTTAATTTCTGAAATAATTTTAAATTGTATTTCTAATTTGTTAGAATTCATTTTTACTCCGAGTATTCCCTCATGCGCAATGACCATCGATGTCACAAGGTTCTGTTTTTAATACTTCTCCTGTTTCACTTAAGTCAAAACACAGATAAATCTTCCCCCATTTAGGCCCGTTAATCTCTCACATTTCCAGTATTTATTTCATAATTGTTTTTGGATTTTCCCCCCGTAGGATCTAACCCCCAACAGTGAGTCTGTCTCTCAAGCCTGCTAAAGCCAGGCTTGGGGAATTTCATGGTAGTTGAGTAACGGGGCAGAGAGGCCCAGGTGCCTAAGGACTGAGCCAATGGGTACACAACTTCTCCAGCAGTACCGAGAGGCAAAATGAGCACCAGACAAGTGGCACCTCCTGGCAGGGCTGGTGGTTCCAGAAGAGGTGGTGTCAGTCCTCCAAGCTGACCAGAAACTCAGGGTCCTCCATGACTTCATTCCCACCCAAGAGACGCACACCCTCACGCACTGCAGCCAAGCTGGCTCCAGGGTGTGGCCTGGATTGCCTCCATGGAAACCAAGGCTGTATTCAGGCAGATAGAGCCTCCTCTAAGATTCCTGTCTTCCTTGTACCATGGGTATGTGGGGTTTAAACTATCTCAAAGGAACGCAGAGACAGGGAATGCATCTAAAACACAGAGTATTTCATTTCCTCTCTCCACTCTTAGAAAGCATAATCTGATTGGGAAAATAGAAATAATTGTTATCCTTAAAGAGTGAACTTCTAGACAGGCTTGTTGGTGCATGCCTCTGTTCCCAGCATTTGAAAGGCTGAGACAGGAGGATCACTGCAAGGTCAAGGCCAGTCTAGGCTACATAGTAAGTTCAACATGAGCCTGAACATAGGGAAACCTTTCTCAAAAGGGTGGTTCCTAGCATAGTTGATATCACTTGGTGCAGTTAAAAGACCTGTGTTAGATTCAGCACTTACAGCCAGACAGGCCTCCGTTTTTCAACACTGAAGCAGCAACAATGAAATATGCCCATTCTTCACCCCCAAAACCCTGCGAAAAACAATACAAAAATACTTTCCTGAGGAAACTCACCATGAGAAAGAGTGCCAGCATTATTAATAATATTAGTAAGAGTTATAGTAATAATATTAATAAGAGCAATGCACAGCCACAAGTCATAACAAGACTCCTTGTCCCTGAAAGCATTCATTAGGAAGTTGTACAACCTTCCTTTAAGGATATCTGCGGACATCACTACAAAAGACATTAGCATCTTCGATCTTCAATTTTTTGGAAGCCTGCGACTCATCTAGCACTCGCTACTGTTATAGATCTGGGGAAAAAACAACTTCCCTGAAGCTAAGCTCAATTCAGCAAAATTCAGAACCAAGTAGGAGCAACTAGACGCTGCAAATTCTAGTAAAGCTTGTCTTTGGTATGTAGAGAATGTTTTCATACATCTGTTGCACTAATGACAGGAGAAAAATTGCAGTGGGAATTCTTCAGTAAAATAACAAGCTTCAGCCCATTGGCATCACCTGGAAGGCTGAGGGAGTAATGGATCCCAGATTTAATTAGCCAAATTAGACAAATCCTTCTGCTCTCCCTAGACTACAAAACCACCTGCTCCTATGTTATACCTGGAAGGCTCAGGACTCAAAGTATCAACCTATGTGGCCTAAACTGAGAAATTTATAGGCACTTCAAGTCATCGCGAAAATCCACCCACCCATGTGCAAGGGAAACAAGAGAAAGTCACATCTCTGTCAGTTCTCATAGCCAACATATTCTGAAAACCAATGAGCCTTGTTAAAGATCCCCTGGAAGCTGACAACAGAGCCCCATCTGCATGGGCCCAAAGTAGCAGCCTGCAAAACCTGGCTGCTGATGGTTACTGATTTCCATGGAGAGTTAATTCAACCAGCATTCACCAAGAGTTCTTTGTATGTTGAAATATTTACCATGCTCAGTACAACAGAAAGGATCCAGAAAGGAGCTGGTGACACGCTTTGCTCCTCCAATATTTACATTGCCAAGTACCAACATACTTTGGAAGAATAGAAAATAATCGAGAGAAGTAGGCTCAGTTGAGTGATGAGAGCAATATGGTAAAGTTATTTCTAAAAATAAAGGAATTTTTTCAGACCAACAAAAGACAGACACTCTCAGAGGATGGTAAGCTAAGACCTTATCTGTGAGGCAGGAAAGGGCGATACAACTGGTATCTTCTGGTGGTGGTTATATGGGAGGATATCTAAAGGCTTCCTATACTAGATCAAGATGACACTGGATGTCAAACTTAGGTGGTAAAATGCTAGCTCTTGTTTTCTAAAAATATTCAACCTATTTCTTACTCATTGCATCTTCTAATCTTCAAAGTCTTAAGTCCACTTTCCTTAATTGCAACAAAATACCTGAGATAATAAACTTTCAAAGGTGAATGATTTATTGTGGCTCGCAGGTTCAGAATGTTCATTCCATTGTCACTTGACTGTGAAGACGGAAGCTCATTGCAGATAGGAAGATGATGGCATCCCAATGTCCCCCTTCAAAGGCACAAAGATCCACTGTTACAGTTGAATAGGCCAAAATAGTCCAGGGTCTTGTGTCTATCAACGAAAGAGTTACCACCACATCCAGTCTCATTGCCACCTCAGTGAGCCCCAGGGACAGGGTTGGCAAGGCAGAGGATCGAACCCACAGTCCCTGAGCCTGCTGACATGCACTTTAATCTGCTGAGCTATTTGGCCAACCCAATGGGAACATTACTGAGTAGTTACAACAGAAACCACACGGTCTACAAAACCTAAAACAGATATTTTGTCTTTTATATGAAATATTTGAGCCTCTCATTTAGAAAATATCAGAAAAATCCTAGCATATTCACACTACAAGAAAGATGCCGCTAATTTCTCTACTCCCTTCTCCCTTTTCTCTGTCCTTCCTACCTGTGCACCATGATAATTAGTCTGAGCCCAGGAAACAGAAGATATGTGTCTAAATCACATACTTAGTAAGAGGGCATAATTAGGTTCCTAACATTAGACTTCTGTTCTTCGTACTATACCAATCCTGAAAGTGTGAAGTAACTGGGTCCACAGCACCATAATTTCTTAGAGTACTATAGCAGTGCAAGTACTAGGATTCTGGTGCCTTCACATCATTGGATCCACCCTGGAAGTGATGAGGAAATCATGCAGTGGTAGAGCCATAGTTTAATATTCTAGTATCTGGAGGAAATTACACAGACTTGACTTTTCCTTTTAAACTTTAAAGAACTCCTCGTAATGGAAACTGGTCTAACATTCTCAACAACAGGCCCTCTAGGATCGGAAGTGGTTTGATTGACGAAGTTGCTGGCTTGAGAGAATAATTCAGGATGCACACAGCTCCAGGTGGCACTCCTCCAGGTGAGGAAATGGCGGCTCACATCACAGGACATCCCACCCTACTCAAAGTCTCCTGTTCTCCCTCCTCCCTATGTGGTGCTGGGGTGAAATGTGTGCATATGTGAGTCCAGGGAATTCTGGGAGCCACCAGACAGTGAACTTGTATGTGGTAAAATTCCCGGAACCTGGTAGAGATGATCCATGTTAGGGAGTGATTATGTATGTGTGTAGATTTGTATGTGTGTGAAGGGGGTGGGTATGGTGTACAGGACAGAGATGCAAGTGTTCAGAGGAATTTGGAAGACTTTTCCCACACAGAACAGTCTTCCCAGAAATATCAGGACTGGTGTTTATATTTAAAATTTGTAGAATCCTGGGATTCTAACGTCTTTGAGGGCCACTGACTCCCACGCCGACCCCAATGTGGAAAATGCACTGAAAGACCTTGGAGACAGGGGCTCCACCTAATCGCCCGTAGGATACAAGCAGGCATTTTCCAGGAGAGCCACCCGGTGCTCCAATGACTTCACTTGTCAAATATTTCATGTGGAAATAACTTGTAGTTTACAGTCTGTGTCCAAAACCGCATACATAAGTCTCTTCTACCTTTCCTCATGATGCATGCTAGGCTGTTTCCCTAGATCTCTTCTCTTCCCTGTTTTCTGCTCCCCTTGCCCTGGAGGTGCGTGCATGTGTGCTCCACATGAGTGAGGCACGCGTGTGCACACGCACACGTTTATTGGATGTGAATGGAGAGAAAAGCATTTCTGAATTAACAGATACAAAAACTCAGCCAAAGGCAGGGTTTAAAAACAGGCTGTAGTGCACAGCATGACATGCCAACCTAAGATGCTGAGCACTTCAGTAGGATAGTACCATAGCCAGACTGGTACTGGAAAGATTGTTCTGCAGTTGGTATAGAGGAGATGCCTGTGAGACAGGGTAGGAAGATCCATTAAGAAAGCACTGTCAGAGTAAATAAGAGACTATCATAAGGTCTGAGCAAACCCAGAGACATAAAGTTGGAAAGACAGAACACCTTCATGAAATGTCACCTTGGTAGGATCTGGTAACTGAGGCAGCTTTTGAGAGAGATGCGTCAGGGATGATGCCACGGGTTTTCCCTTGGGCTGATGGGACAGCGAACGCACGGAACATCCCCAAAGGTCGCCACGACCAGAAAGTCTTACTCCTCTGCACCCTCAGAGTCTTCTTCACAGAGTCTGCTGGGAGAGAAATGATGCATTAACTGCGGGAGTCAGCAAGGAGAGAAGAAAAGAAAACACTCATTACAGGCCGAGGTAATTAGCCAGCAAGTCTAGGATCAGCTGCACACGCGCTCAGCTCATCTGCTCCTGAAAATGGCCAAGGGAAAGTGGGAGGGTGGGGGTGTGGGCAGGAGATTCTGCAAATGCTAAGGGAGCAGCTGATCTCAGACCTTGGTGACACTTGAGCTTGATGTGTTTGGCACTTTGGCTCGGCTTTCTGGAGCCCTTGGGGTACCAAATGCATTGTAACCAGCCAGCCAGTTATTCAAATGTCACTCATGCCTCCGTGGCACTAATTACTGGGGTCCCCTTTACCCTTACTGCGGCACTACGTTAGAAGCTCCTTGGTGACATGCACAGGAAATGGACTGGAGATGAGTAGACCATCCAGGTTGAAAAGGTCAAGTCTTGCCTTCTGGGAGAAAAGCCCGGGCACTAGCTGTATAGTCTGGTATTCGGTGCAGTGAAACAGTCTCAAGACCAAGAAAAAGGAGTGAATGCTGACCAGCCTGGCCTTACAGCCTTGGGCAAGCAAGCAATTTCACGACACACAGTCTCTGTTCCTTCTCAGGGATGAACATCACAGGATGCTCCAGGCAGAGAAGCTCCTTGTAAAAGGTGAATGCCTTGATAGAGGCGCTGTCGCTGTTCATTACAATTTCTGAGATGAGCATTTCGCTGTATTGTACCAGGAATAAGAAAACAAGGTTTTAGTCTCACTTTGTCATTAATCGTTGAATAAGCTTGGGCAAGTTGCATCCTTCTGTGCCTCAGGAGCCTCATCTGAAAACAGAGACTATTTCTAGATCAGGGATGCTTAACCGGAAATTTACACGAACTATGCCTGTGTGGAACATCACACAGAATGCCCGTATTGCACTCCAGATGGGTTGTATTAAATTCCCAGGGAGATGAGATTTCTGCGGGTAGTGAGGACCATTGCAATGGACAACCAGGCCTGTCTCCCTCACACTTCTGCACATATGCTTCCCCAACAGCTGGAATTACTAGAGCGCCATGCCCAACGAAGCTTGACGACAGTCCCCAGCACCCATCCTATAGTCAAGTCAAGATGTTTAAGTAGGTGCAGGTTGAAAGTCCGAGACCTCAGCTTCAAGGGTCTGAGCTACGGCATCTATCTTCCATTTGAGCCTCACCCATGTGCAGATGTGATGCTCACTCTGTTCCCCAGGCAAGCTACATAGCGGATTCAACACGGCCCTGCCGGTCTCAGGTTCTGAGCCCAGTCCAATTGGAGGACAGCTACAACAGACTAAAGCACTGCCCTGGACCACATACATTCAGCTGTGGATCACCCATACATTATCCACCGTGGGGCCTCTTCTTTGAGCATTATACCAGCCTCACAGGGAACCCCACTCCTGCCCTGAGCTCACAGTGAGCCCTACACTGCACTTCCTTCCTTACCAAGACTCCAGATGCCCCACTGCTCAGCCCAGCCCTTGGCATGTTCTACCCGTAGGCTGCCTTCTTGGGGTCTATGACTTCCTTCCCTCCCTACTCCTATTGACTTCTACCCAGCCACGTTATAGCGTGTAGTTCTGCCCCACCATACAATTTTGATGCTTACTTCATACTCTTTCTAGCTGAAACGTTACAACCTGAGTGTTTGCTAGCATTTGAAGAAAAGCCCTGGATCTCTCTAGGCAGCAGTTTACCCATCTGTAAAACAACAGTGACAATGACAAGATCTTTCAGGAGTACCACCTGACTATTCCCCCTCATCACCTATTAACTGAACCATTCTGTCCTCCCACCTAAGGACTGAAACACTGCCTCGTAATGCAAATTCTCTCACCAGCATCCTACACTGCCATTCTATGCTCTGATGCTGCACTGTACCTTTCCTTCACAAGTAAAGTGATATCATGAATCATCCAATGAAAATCCTTCTCAAGGTCATTACGTATGTATGGCCAGAAACTGTCTTGGTGCATAGGGGAATTGCAAGGATCCATGGTAACCATCAGGCAAATGCTATATCTCTCGTGCGCACAGCAGGTGCTCAGTGAATCTCGTCCCCTCCCTTCTGCTCCTAGGCAACACCTGGAGGCTGATTCCAGAAGATGAGCCCTCAGAGCAGGGGAGCACAGAACAGAACTGAGCTTCTGCTTGGAGACTTTCCTGGGGCCTGAATGTTCTATAATCCGAGCAGGAACCAGGAGCCACCAGAAGGCCCAAGAGAATGGTGCCAAGACCAGTGGTTAGTAAACCTGGAATTCTCAAAAGATTTCTATCTATCTAGGGATCTTTTTTCAAATAAGTACAGGTGCTCAAGCTCTACCCATGGAGACTTCGTTTCATTGATCCAGAACATGGCCTGGACTTTGGTATTTCTAAGTAATTCCTCCAGGTAGTCATAGTGAGCAGCCAGGGATGAGACCCATTGGTCTGTCCTAATCATCATCATCCCTCAGACATGAAAGCTGAGGCACAGGGAGCAAAGGAACTGGATCAAAACCCCACTTCCACGCTGGCAGAGCTGGAGCTAGAGTCCAGAAGAGTTGACTTTCTCCCCACAGCTCCATCCACTGGGCTCAGTAACAAATGCAAGCCCCCATCGCCATGGGCAGGGGCAGCTTTCTTGGCATCAGACAAGGCTGGGGGCAGACAGCTTGTTTTTTCCACCCTGAAAGGTCTGTTATTAGAAGCCTGTTTATGCAAGAAGGATATAATTACAAGTGAATGAGTGCAATCCCTTTATCACAATGAATATTAATTAAAGGTAAACACAGCATCAATATTCATTTAGAAAAAGACTGGGCGTGAGAGGCAGACTGCTCAGACTGGCGGTGTCAGTCTCATCTGAAAGTAATGAGATGTCAGAACCCCGGTAGGCAAATGTGACTCTGTTTTCCTCAGATCCTCTTGGATTTAAAAGATTGCCAAAATGCAAATAAGTGCAATATGCTGCTTGTTACACTGGGCCCCAGGACTGTGTGTGATGGCTTGGACTCAAGATATAGCCATTGGGGGATTAGTGGGTGCACAGGGACAGGGCACGGGAACAACTGTCCCAGGCAGCCTTCCTGGAGAGGGAGAAGACAAGCAGACCCAGGCACCTGCCACATTGCTCTCGGCTGTGGGCTCTGCGAGAAGGGCAAAAGCACAGCCTTTACGAAGAAATAATTCCCAGTGTCCCCGAGGTCAAGGCAAGGTCCCCAAAGTTGACACGGGTGACTGAACTTAATGAAAATCATTAAACCTTACTCTGAGTCTATGAATCACGCTTCTGGACTAAAGTCTGAAATAATCATTTTTTAACAAACTCTCCTATAAATTCTACTCTAAATCTGGCTTAAAACCCTTTACAACTGGGTCAGTCAGGCTGGAGACGATTTTATTCACTAGCTCACTCATTCTCGTGATCAATATTTACCGGTGCCCCAGCACTGTGTTACTCGTAGGTCAAGATCAAGATCTGTCCTTTGCTTTGTAGTTCCCTGTGACATCTAAGAGATGTCATTGTAACCCACGGTGTTGGTTTCACCCTTCAAAAGAGGAAAGTGATGACGAAGGGACACAGAACCAGAGCACAAAGTGACTCCAGGTAGGATGTGGCTATGGCTCACTCAGCTAGTGACCTAAGAACTCAGTTGAGTAGCCTGTTCTCTCAGCAGGAATGGTGTGATCAGAGACGTGGTAGAGACTGTATTTTTAAAAATTTATAGACCTATTTATTTGTTTACTTACTTATTTGGTACCAGCTCTCACTACACAGCTCAGACTTGCAGTGATCCTCCTGTCTCGGCCTCCCCAAGGCTGGGATTACAGGCATGTACCACCATGCCTGGATTCAGTGGCTGGCAAGGCATGCAGTGCGGGAAAGCAAGCCTGAGTCTTTGCACTTGTCAAGCAGATGCTTAGACCGCTGAGCTATCTCCCTGGCCCAGGAGAGAGTGTATTAAACCAGAAGACAGAGAGAAGGTAAAGACAAATGCGTATGATATGGTGAAAAGCATCCATGCCATGCAAAGCCCTGTGGAATTTACCACATCAAAGACAAATTATAAGGAGTCTGTCCATGAGAAGGTAAGCATTAGAGAAGAGAGGGAACAAGAGAGAGACAGAGAGAGAGAGAGAGGGAGAGAGAGAGAGAGAGAGAGAGAGAGGTCAGAGGCTTGGAGGGTTAACCCACACATTTATTACAAAAAGCAATCAAGAACAATGTCTAACAGCCCTTCTGATTTGGGGTTCTGAATGGATTCCTGTATGTCCCATCTGCCCTTGAGTCTAGTGCTCACAAAATTCACAGAGAGGCCAGCGTCTTCCCCCTTGGCAATCTACTTCCCCAGTCCAGGCAGCCTCTCAGCCACTGATAGCACCTGCAGTCCTCATTTCCCCTTCAATGTGCTGAGCTGTAGTCTGCATGGACCAGAAGCCAGAGCAAGGGCAGCGCCCTGAGTGCCAGCGCTGCCGAGGTGGGGCAGAACCTGCGACAGCCAGGGGTAACTAGAAGTCCCCACTCTAGAAGTGGGGGCAAAGGCCCTGATCACGGCCTGCAAAACATTTCATTTCATTCTATGGGACCAGAGTCAGATTTTAATAAAGGAAAAACACCGTCAGATAGCCTCAAAAGAAACCTCTGCTGTAAAGCTGGGTATACTACCAAGAATTGCCAGGCACTTAAGTATTACGAGGTTACACTCAGATAACTGTGTATTTTGAGTACATAAAGCATTTTTCCCAACACCTGATGCTGAGTGAAAGACAAACTCTGAAGAAACATTCTTCACAGAGCACAATATTGTCACCGTGTCACACACTCTCCTTTGCCCCTGTCTTATTTTTTCTTTAAAGTCAGATGGATGTTGAGTTGGGATGGGCTTCGAAGCCACTTACCTGAGGGCCGACCAGGTAGCCCAACAGACTAAAGTGCCTGCTTAGGTAGAGCACAGCACAGGGACGGGGGACGGGGGACGGGGGACGGGGCGGGGGGTTGATCCTCGGTGTGTAGTACTGGCCCCACCCTCGGGACGTGCTGAGAGGGCAAATGAGACTGGCTGTGGTGACTTACGCCTATAATCCCAGCTCTTGGAAGGCTGAAAACAGGAGAACTACTAGGAGTCCGGTCTACATAGTGAGACCCTATCGACCCCATACCAAATACATAAAATAAAAAAGAAACCATTTCCTTGAGTGCCTTCATTTTCACTATTTTTCAATTAATTTTTTTTTTGTACTTGAAGGTTAATGATAATGTATCTGTTAGGGTTTGTATCGAGATGTCCCACAAACGTCATACAGTCATGGGGACAGCTGAATCTAGAGTTTGCAACTGATTTATTATCTAGCGTCAGGATTATGGGTGCAATTGCTATATCCACCCTACGGTGGGAAGTCTACATGCAGTATAAGGGGCAGAAGGCTACGTCTCTCCGCTCCTCCCTTTTTACTCTTGTTTCCTTTACTATTTGCCTCAACCATGAACTATTGCTTTCTACAGTGTGCTGCTTTGTCTTGGAGCCAGCTGAGTATGGACTGAAGCCTCTACAAACTATGAACTAAATAACTTTTCTTTTCTTAATTTTGGACAGCAAGCACTTTGTCACAGCAATAGGAGAAAAGTCACTAACAGAATTGATGCTGTGGCCAGGGATTTGTAAGGAGAAATTTTTAATACAAGAAGACATAGAATTTCTAGGATTATTTTATAGTAGTCACCCAAAGAATCAAAGGGGAAAAAAAAAAAGTACAGGAAATCTGTCCACATGCTAGAGAACAAATAATCCAGCTGAAGGCCTGGATCCCATGGCAATGTCCTGCACCAGTCTAGCTGAAGAGCTGGAGGGCATGCAGTGCCTCCCATGAGTCCAACTGGAGGCCAAGAGCCCACGACAATGTTTCAGTCAAGTCTGTTCCACAGATCTGCACTGGGAAGGCCCAAAGGTCAGTGGTAGAAGCTGGAACGTCTGTGGCAGTGAGATGAAGGAGCTGTGCTCGCAGGCTGAGGGACCTGAACTGGAATGAGGAGGTGACAGTCAAAGAATAAGAGCTACTCCAAAAAGTAGCACAGCCATACTCAGAAACAATGCAGTCCTGAGCTCCGCCACCAGTGAGAACAGCAAATGCGATATCAGGACAACGAGCACTGTGAGCTATTCCAGGAGACTCAACAGTGCACCATCTCCCCTCTGGCTAAGAAACAACGCTCAAAGTAAGGACCAGCGCTCCCCAAAGTGAACCACCGCCATTCTCACCGACAACAGGTCCAAGTTCCTTTGACAATGAGAACAGCCAAGTTCATATCTGCAGAGCCAACATGACAAGCTCCTCCCGGAAGCCAACAGTTTCCTAGCAGTCTCTCTTCTTCTCCAGTTCTTCTTTTCATTTTGTTGGTCACAGTGCTCAGCTGGGCTTTCCACATCCAGCATGACACTGACTCAGTTCAGTGGGGCATCACAGTGGTAGCTGCCTACCCGCTGTCGATCAACCACAATATTGTAAAAATTATGCAATGTACAGAAAAGGTAAGGATACCTGGAAACACATATCCAAAAGTCCAAAGACAGTTAACATCAGCTCCACAAGGTCATGCACTGCTGTTGGAGAACCGGCAATGGCCGACCAACAGCCCATCTAGTGGAAGATCAACAATCCATGTACTGGCAAACCAACAACCCATCCAGTGGCAGACCAGCAGCCCATGCAGTGGAAAATCTATGGTCCATTCTGTGGCAGACCAACAGCCCATATAGTGGCAGGCCAACAGCTCATCCAGTGGTAGGCCAATAACCCATCCAGTGGAAGACAAACAGTCCATCCAATGGCAGACTAACAGTACACACTGTCCTTTGGACTTTCTGAAACAGAAAAACCTTGAGTTTTCCGGTGGATGGAGAAGCACAGGATTGGCAAAGAGCTGGATGTGCTGTCTCCTATAATAAGCTCAGATGAATCCTCAGCACTACCTGTCTGGCCTCTTTCCTGCCCGTAGTCATGGGTCACAGGGTCTGTCTTCTAGATTTCATGGCCTCTCTGAGCTGAGGAAATCACTCTGCCCTCTGGCTGTCTTGAAGTATTAGTGTGGTGTGCTTTGTCATGGCAGGTGTGCAGGTCATGCTAAAACCATTCTGCAGAAGGTAGCCGTGGAGGCTATCCAACTAATCTCCTCAACTTCCCATAAAACTTCTCACGAAATTAAACAGAAGACTTCCAACTTGCTGTCAGGCTTCCTTGTGCAGGAGACTGCATGATCCCAGTTCAGTGCCTTTCAGCAATCAGTACATTTCTCTCCTGAGGTATTTACAGGGCACTCATTGATGTCTTGACTAATGGATTATGAACTTCCTCGAAGCAAAGAACCAACTCCTAGAACAATTCCAAGCACATAGCAAGGGGCCCATAAAAATTTGATGAATGAACAAATGTTTGAATGAGTACTCTTTACTAATGTTATTTATCACTTGTTTCAGAAGGATTTTTTACTGATAAAGACATCCCCTGTAGCAAATGACAAAAGTTGATCTTCCATATTAAACACTATGTAAACATTAGTACACTTCATAACTGAACCATATGCATCTGCTTCCTGCAAACATAGACCCTTATGTCTTGTGTGTTGACAGTCAAGAGCAAATGGATTGGCAGTGGTCACAAACTTGAACCCTGTGTTCACTGCTGGAATGTAATCTACATAATGCCAGAAAAGTGTTCAGCTCTATTCCTGGTGTTCTGCGGGTCAAAAATGCCTCTCCTCTCCAATCATTCTATTGTGAATTCAAGACAACACTGTTTAACATATTTTGAGAGGCAGAAAAAAGAACCAAGTTAGAAGGCTAACTTATGAAGTCTAGATCTGCTAGTACCCTCTGGGTTCATCATTACTGAAGCCTCTTTAGCTTATGTTGGTAGCAGAAATACTACTAAATGTCATCAGAGGAAGAGGGTGGACACCATGTAAAAATGAATTGAAGCGTTCATATGGATGATGAAATACTGTATAATTTTGAAAGGAAAAAGAAAAAGAGAACGGGAGGTTTATAGACTAAAGGAAAAGCTCCTTCTCCAGAGAGAGAGAAATCCCCGGAGTTTCACAGGGCCACGTTCCAGAGACTGTGAATGTGCTGCTTATAGTCTTATAGCACGTTTGTGCAGAGGACACTCTCATAATCCTAACCCCATGTCCACTCTTCCTGCCTCCACCCTCCATGTGTCTATCTTGGGTCTTGCATAGGGAGCTAAGAGCATGTGCTCTGAGCCACACTGCCTGGCTATGATTCTGATTCTGATTCTGATTCTGATTCTGATTCTGATTCTGATTCTGATTCTGATTCTGGTTCTGACTCTGAATCTGCTGTGAACTGAACTTCTGAAAGTACTGATTGAACTTGTCTGGGTATGACTTCCTTTGTCTACCAAAGTGGAGTCACCATGGTATTTCCAGGAGAAGTCTTGTCTTCTTAATTTCATTTCCAGGATCTTTCGTGCAGTTTCCTTCCATGCGTTCTCCAGTCCTCGCCTCGCCTTCTCTCCATGTGCTGTGCCCACTCGACACCTCACAGATCACAGTTCTCCTGCCCCCATGCTTCAGAGAGGATCTTGAAAAAATTCACAGTCACACTAAGTGCTCTGCTTAAAATGCAAGATGAAGATGACAGGTGTGCCCTTAAGCTCCCTGGCTGCCGTCTTGTGTTTCCTTGGCCTGCTCACTGGCCCATCTGCTAAAAACAATTTCACAGCTTCCCCGCTCCTCAATCTGCTCCCCTTGCACCTGCAGCTAATGGCCTTGCTTTTCGCAGCTCTGAGAAAACCGAAGCAATGAAAAAACCTGCTCTCAGAGACTCACAAATAGATCTATATACCTGCCAGCATTTTCAAACAAATATTCTATTTTCTATCACTAATGAGGAATTCTCTATTTCCTCCCTAAAACTACTATGGTTTGAGTTGTGTGCTCCGAAACTCGGTGTGTTAAAGTCCTAACCCTCGGCCCTTCAGAATGTGGCCTTCTTTGGTTTTTTTGTTTTTGTTTTGTTTTATGCAGCGATGAGATCTTTTATTTTTCAATTTTATCTTCTTGGTGTGTGCTAATTATTTTGATATTGTTTATATCAATTAATATTGTTCATATCAATTAATATTGTTAATATAGTTGATATTGTTTTCATGTACTTATTCATGCGCATAATATACTTCAACCATCTTTAGTCAAAAGTAAGGCCCTGCCTATTTCTTCCAATCCTCTCCATCTTCCTCAATAGTCTCTTGTCTACTTTCCTACCATCACTTCTTTTAATTCCACACAGTATAAGAGTAAAATAGATCTAGGGAGATAGCTCTGTAGAATAAGCACCTGCTTGGCAAGCACAGGACCCTGAGTTCAATCCCCAGTGCCACCAAAAAAAAAAAAAAAAGACTAAATGTAACATCTAAATCAATCTGCCTTATTTTACTTACTTAACATGGTGAACTCGTGTTCCATCCATTTTCCTGCAAATACCATGGTTTTGTTCTTCACTGGAAATGAAGCCAGCAAGGGGAGACGATACTGGGGTGGGGGTGGGGGGTCCAGGCTCTGTGGCTGGTCCTTAGGAGGAGATGATGTGCTCACGGACAGGCAGACAGAGGAGAAGGCTGGGAGCTGAGTGATGGGACTGAAAGCTGAGGGACACAGAAGACTCCCAGCAAGCCACCACAAGCAAATCAAGAAGCATGGGACAGCCTCCCCCGAACTCCCAGAAGGAACCAAGCCTGTGGCACCGGATCTTGGGCTTCTAACTTTCCGAACTGTAAAACAATGGGGCATCCATTCCTTAAGCCTCCAAGTTTGCAGCACTCTGTTGCATTGGCCCAGCAGGCTACAGAGGCCACCCCCTCGGTCACATGAAGGGACTCGCCCGCTCCCCCAGTGGCCGTGCGCAGTCCCCGTAGCACTCTGCTTCTCCCCGTTGGGTGCTGGCTTTTCTCTCTCTATGGAACCATTTTCATCAGTTTCCACAAAGGCTGTTATTTTTCCTATCTTTAAAAAAAAAGGTCAGCTCCTTTGACCTCTCTCCCTCCTGCCTTCTATCACCGCTCTCCTCTGTGTCACTTTACAGCAATTATGTTTGGGCACACATACTGACCGCTTCCAGCCCACGTCTTCCTGCTTTCCCTAGCGTGCACTAACGTGACGTCTCCGTGCTCAAGACTCCGCCCACCTACAGGCTCCTCTCCAGCTCATCTGGAGTGCATCACTAAGCCTCACGGTCAGTCCCCAGCCTTGCTCTTCCCTGGCTCACAGCAAAACAGCGACGTGTGATACAGTAGTTTGCTGCTTCCTCCTAAGACACCTGCATCCATGGCTCCCAGGGTGGCAGCCTCTTGGCTTTGTGCTTCTCTGCACTCCCAGTCTCTTTCTGAGGTTGTCCTTCTGTTCTCGGGTGTGTGATATGGAGGCCCCGCCTCGTGTCCATCTTTCTCTGTCCCGACATCTCCTCTGTGAGTTCACCCAGACTCAACGTCTTGCCAAGCACAATAAATTTCCTCCTCCAGCCAGATCTCTCTCCTGAGCTCCATACACAACCCCCTCCCCACCCCCTCCAAACCAAACCACAAATGGAGCACATCCCAAACAGGCCTCCTTGGGAGATGAGGAGATAGCTCAGTGGAACAAGTGCCTGCCTGGCAAGCACAAGGTCCTGAGTTCCATCCTTGGTACCACAAAAAAAAAAGACTTCCTTGCTTCCACAGAGTGTGTTTCCCAGAGCTTCCTCCCAGCTCAAGAAAGGGCAGCTCAGTTCCATTCTTGTATTCCATGCCTCCGATCTCCTAAGGGAAAACGTCCACGAATTCTGCATTTGTCTCTGGGACCCAAACCTTTCTCGTGCTGTCTGCTGACCTGCCATGGTTTCTCTCGGGTACTCTGAAGGCTTCCTCACTGGTCTCCTCAGCTACCCTGGCACTCCACCGCCCATCTGCAGGGTGACAGTCAGAGCCATCCCGTGAACCACAAGTCGCAGGACATCACCTCCCTCTTAGGGCCTCCAGCCACTCTAGTCCCTCCTGATTCGGGCAGAAGGGAGCCTTACAGTGCTCCCCAAACCCTTCATGGCCTCTGCACACCTTGGTGCCTCTGACCTCATCTGCGCCACCCCTGTCCTCCCTCCGTTCAGGACACTGGGGCCATTTCTGGTCCCAGGGCATTAAGGCTGCCGTCAGCTCCAAGTCTTTGCACTGGGATGCCCCTCAGCCCAAGGCACCATGTCCCCAAGACCCACTGCAGTGGCTTTCCTAACACCTCCATCTGGACTCCAGGGTCACCCACTCTACCTACAGCTTCTACCTGGGGCAACTACCTCATGTTCCAACATGTGCTCCCAAGGGCTCCCTCGCTTTCTGCATGCCATCATCTCCTAACATAGTTAAAATTTATATTTTGGTCTCGCTACGTATGTAATGAGTGCTCAATGTGTGTATGTGTTTGTGCTTGTGCTGAATGAAAGAACAGGCAAATGAAGAAAATATTTAGAGCACTGTCTCACACTAAACAAGTGGCAAATAATCACCACCCATCATTCCTGCCTCTTATTCCTGCGATCAGAATTTGCAGCATTCAGACCTAGGAATGCGGCTGGCAGAGCAGCCCTGTCTGAGAGACAATGTAGGAGGAGGGAGAGGCGGGGAGATCTGCCAGTTAATGAAGCTTCTCCAAGGCTCATTTGCTTCCCGTTGACTCCGCAGGGGTCCTCTCTGTTTGCATGGGACTGCTCCCGTGTGCCAGCCTCGGATGAGTCCCATGGTCCTACTGTGGCAGGGTTCAGCTAAAATCACTGCTCCCTGCTTCTCGGGGGAACCACGGGCCCAACTGAGCTGGGGGGTGGGGAGTAAAACTTAATAACCTCAAAGAAAGCTCAGCCTCTTTTTGCCTCAGTCCAGGATTTTTTAGCCATTAACCACAAAGAAGAGAACGAAGCCGCCACCCAAGAGCTGGGAGGGGCTGACGCTCCAAAGTGAAGACAGACAGGCAGAGAACTGTCTATAGAAAAGCTGCTTCCATATAGAAGCAGTCTCTAAATATGGCGGCGTGAAGGTTTACACTGATCACAGGCTACTTTTATTTGACAGGGCTGTGGTCTCTAAAGTCAAATACTTGGTGCAAAGGTAAGGGAGGGGGAAAGGTCGAGAGACAACTGCGGTTCTGCTGATTGAGGGATGGAGACAGAGCCAGTCACGGCAGGAGGCGAAAGTGTGTAGATTCCAGGGAAGTCTTGAAAATAGTCTCTTGGGATTTCCTGGCTGGTTGGATCTGTGATATGAGAAAACACAGGTACGTGGTACAAAGGAAATTAAGATACACACACACACACACACACACACACACATCAGGGTTCTGGGGCTGAGCCTCTGGAAAGGCAGTGTCCTCTGACTAAAACCGTAAGAGATATTATCACAGTCACAGGACCTGGGGACACCGCAGTGCCCAGAAAGCCGCATGAAGGTCCTAATAGTGAGCTGTGTGCTTGAGACTATCACATGTTCATTTTATGTCTGTGTTTTGTTTTGTTTTGTTTTGTTTTGTTTCCTTCACTTCAGGAACAAGAAGGAAAGGCTCATACTGGGTCCCTAAGCATTAATCTCCCACCCCCCTTTTTTCACTCTGTCCAAGAAAAGTGAGTTTGCTAAGCAATTTTCCCAGAGCAGAGTCACTAAATTCAGCAACCACCATATGCATCGAAGTGAACCCAGGCCCTCAGGATGCAGATCTCAGCCAAAGCACCAAGGGAAGGCACCTATAGGAGAAGGTGGCTATGGACCCCAGGCCAGAAAGACAGGATGGATCAGGGCTCCCGCAAAGAAAGACAGAAGACTCTGCGACAGCCAGTGAGGAGAATCTAGGGGCTGAGACCCCCACTTCTGAGCACGTGGGGGAATGGAGGGAGCCTCTTTCCTACTGGGTCCTCCAGCCAGGTGGCCTCCTGCTGCTGCTCTGCTGTGGTGTCTGCTGGCACGGGACAGTGTCCTCTGGCTAAAGGAGACAATACGATGTTCACATGTATGTGTCTGACTTTTTCACTGATGAACATGGTCCCTAGTTGCATCCATTTACCTATGAAAGCCTAGTGTTCATCATTTTTTAGCTAATACTCCAGTCCATAAAAATG